>PVJI01010886.1:0-58395 GCA_004026765.1 Micronycteris hirsuta | reverse complement strand
CACATACCAGGCCCTGAGAGAAACCAAAGAAGAACGGCTAGAAACCCAAGTCTCTGGGAGTCTTGGAATATATATTTTAAGTCCTGGCAACAGGTTTATAGTAAAATTGGTACAAGCAAATACAGCCTGAACACCTCTCAACAATCTTATACAGGAAAAGACAAAGGGAATGGAGTAAGTCATTACTTCTCAGTATACAACACGTGAAAGACCAACATATACCCAATAACATGACAGAAATTCTAAACCAGGAACATAAATTACAGAACTGCTAGAATACATCTAACACATTAAAAAGGAGAAATCATGGTGCCAAATACTAACAAAAAATAACCTCAAATGTAACCAAACCATAAAATCTATATTCTGCAAGCCTTGGTATGATGGGTTAAAGACCTAGTGAATATAAGTATGAAAGCTGAAGAGTTGGAGTGATTTAGAGACTATCTACTACAGCATTAATCTTGATCAGGAATCTTCCCTGCAGCACTCTGATAATCAGTCACTACCTTGTTGTTGGACTGGTTTTAGAAATAAAGAACTTATTGTAGTCCAAGGCAGCCTATGCTTCATACTGGACACACCTGGCATTGGAACTCCCAGGTAAAGATAGCAGGGGAAGCTAAAAATTATAAATAATTTTTAAAAAGTTAAAAGCAAAACAAGATAACATTCACTGGCAGCAACCTAACAAGGAAAGAGGATTATCATCTTGGCCATAAATTTCAGAAGGAGGTAGTTGAGGAAAGAAAGAGAAGATTCTTGTCAAGGAACATGTATAAAGAACACATGGACAAAGCCAAACGGGGGTAGGATCGAGGGTGGGAGGTGAGGATGGTTGGGGGTGAGGGGCAGTAGTGGGGGAAAAATGGAGACAACTGTACTTGAATAACAATTTAAAAAAAGAAAAAAAAAAAAAGAATGAGAAGATTCTGACATGGTTCAGTGAGACCCACTACTCTGTTCCCAACCCCCAGAAGTAGAACTGCTAAGATAAAATAATGTTGGGGAACATTCTCTAATACCCCAGTTTGGGAGAGAAATAGACTGAAGATCAATCACTCCCTTTTCCCTCTTTTGCCTGGGTCAGGAGTGGGAGGGTAACTGCATGGGAGAGAAATGGCTGCTGGAAAGAGATGAAAAAAACTGGGAAAGTGGAAAAACTGTGGCTTATTCTTCCTGATAGAAGCATGGGCTTCAAAGCTTCCTTAAAAAAGAAAAAAACCTTCCAATGCAGAGCACAAACCCTGGTGTAGGACATTAATAAAATGTTGAAAGAGCAGATATCAGTTTCTCTAACAAAACTGCTCAGAGCTCCAATTAAGTTCTCCTCCTCCATCCTTATCATAACCTCAAGCTATAGAAACATAAATGTATGGGAAAAATACAATAAAGATCTAATAAGTAAGACAAAAGTAAAGTAAATGCAACAAAATGTCCATGCCCTCAAACTGAAACTCAGAGGAAAACAGGCTGAAAATAAGGAAAAGGAATCAAAGAGAATTCATGCATATTATACCAAAACAGGTAGTAGATCTGGACAGAGCTGCCCACATTAAGCCCAAGCAAGATGAAGGGAAAAAATATCTAGACAACTGTAAATTTATCATATCAGGAAAAACAAAAAAAGAATCGAACTCAAAAAGGGGAGGAAAGAAGGAAGGCTGGCCCATCATTCTGGAGAGGAGGAAAATATACCTTAAAAAACAGAAACAATTATAGTGAAAGAATAACTTACTAAGAACATGAGTGCAATGAAAAAGACCTTCAAAACAAAAACAACAACAACAAACCAAGGATTAAAATAACTCATCACAAAGTTAATTCTAAAACAGAAACAATAATAAGCTGAATAAACATGCTGCAAATCTAATTACTGACAAGACTTGGCATAATCATCATAAAGGCCCATGGAGACAAAGAGAAGATAACATAGAGAGAAAACAAAAAGAAAGTCCATGTATACATAGATATATCAAAAACTTTCTCTGAAATGAATGAAAAGATGGATGTATGAATCAAAGAAGTACACTGTATATCAAGAAAAACTGATTCAGGTTGAGGAAAAGAATGGCTCACGAATACTATAACTAAACTCAAACATGGAAAAACTCAAAGACTATTAAACCCAAACTACTCTTGAAAACAAAAAATTCTTGAGGAAATGCGGGCAACCCAGGGATAACTAAAGAATCTGTATTAAGAACAACAATTAGTTGCCAGAAGACGGCAGAGCAATGTGCACAAAGCTTTTAGGAAAAAAAAGGATGACCAGAAACTTTTATTTCCAGCCAATCTATCCTTCAAAAACATAGTGATTCTCAAGCATGCCAAAGTGCAGTGAATCCAACAATTATATGCCCTTCTTGAAGAAAACCTATTTAATGATGATATATTACTAGTCAACAGATGAATCAAAATAAAGAACTCAGATATGGAGATGTGCTGAAAGTCCTTGTGGTGGGCATATGAGTGATTTAAGTAAAACACTAACTATACAACCGTGAGGATTACAGTTACAGAACAAAACAGAAATGCTGCAAATTTTTACAATGTATAAATAATACTGTAACTGACAAAACAGAATGGTGGAGGTGGGTGGGAGGGAGTGTGAGCAGGTCAATTTTATTTCTTTTCCTGTGGAGTGAACTAATGCTCTCAAAACTGAACCATAAAATCTGAAAATGACTCTAACCTCAATGTATTTTTAATCTTTACTTACTACTCTAAGAAATAATTTCTTATAAAGAAACATTTTCTAAATTTCAGAAATTTCTTCAGTTCTCCTTGTTTCTCTACTTGAATTGATTTGATATAAAATTAAATATTTTATTAAGTGGCAAATACAGCATGATTCTGTTTCTAAAAATTTGTTTCTGAAAATTATCCTTTTATTTATTTATCTATCTCATAGAAATTTCTGAAATGATGCTCTATGTGATTAACAATAGTCCTTTCTAAAAGATAAAATTTTGGTGGAATTTTTGCTTTCTTCATTGTGTGAGTTTACCATGTCAAATGACAATAGCTCCCTTTGGGAGAATATCTTTATCAAGGGGCAAGGCCTTCCTTCAAACACGTAGGTTTTGGGTCTATGAACTGTGAACTCAGATCTGGATACTCGAAGGACCATGGTTTTCCAATGATGTGGACAACTGTTGGAAGTTCCCTTGTCGGCTCTCGACTTTGCTCTTGATGTTGAACAGTCAGTGCTCTCATTGGTCTCTGTCTCTCTTATCTGTCAGAACACCATGCTGTATTCATTACCACTACAGACCCTTCAGCAGCAAGTCACCACGCTAACCTCCCGTCTGCCAGCCAACACAAAGGAGGCAGCCCAGTTTCATGGTGGCTCCTCCTATGGTGTGGCCCTGGCATGTAAGGAAGCTGCCACACAGATATTCAATGACACTGATGTCCCCATCATCAGTGCATTCCTCAGCACCTTAGGTGAAGGCAGTATCATTTAGGCCTCCCTGGTCCAAAGTAACAAATCATTCTAATCTCCTCTTTTTCCTGAGAATTCTGACCTCAAGACTATGCCAAGGCAGCTCTGACATGTCTACCTTGGACCAATTTGACTAGACTAGTAGGAAGCTCACTACCTAGTACAATCACAAACTATTGTAAACATGTACATTTTTAAAAAAGAGATGAAGATCAGTTCAATATTGTGAATAATTGTATACATCAGACCAATAACCGTTCAAGGGCACTTTGCTTTAACGTGTTAGCCACTGAAAGGCAAGACCTTTTCTATGGGGCTTGCAGACAGCACTTCCGCAGTATCCGACATCCCACCCAAGGGCTCCCTGCGAACAAGTTTTGCTTCTTGTAACACGCAGTGCTACTTTGGTATCACTCACGTGACTCGTGGCATTTAGACCCGTACTACCAGACGAGTGTGTCATGCGCTGGTTTTTCCACGTAAGAGGTATAGACTTAGATCATCAGGTCATGTCTCCGAGCAGTTTCCCACTTGCATTTGCAAAACAGCACATTTGAAATGTTCAATTGTTAGCACCATTAACAGGATCAATTGTTAGCACCATTTCACCAGGCTGATTTTGTGGCCTTACGAAAAGATGTTGGAATCTTTTTTCTGAATTGCAGTTATATGAATTAAAATGTGCTATTGGACATCACATTTCATGAGAGATAGAGACTCCCTTAAAGATAACCTGAGGGACATATGCAATCTGCTTTGAAACTTTGGAGTCAGAGGAAAAATACATTTTAGTGCAGAAAATACCACAGTATAGTCTGATGTTTTGAACAACTTCTTAATAAAAACAGGCACCAAAAAAAAAAAAAAAAAGTGAAAAGTTGGCAGTGTGTCCAGAGCAGAAATAGAATTTGTCGTCTGTGGGTGGCCAGGTGGCTTCAGGATTAAACATTCGCTGCAACACAAAGAGCCACCTATAAAATCTGTCAATTAACAGTTCGCTTTAGTCACACAAGTTCTCTTCATTTAAAGGTTTAATATCACTGTGCTAACTGCTGTTAGAGATGGAACGTGGGCCTGCCAGCATACACCGCTTCTTCATTCCTTTCCCTCTCTAGTCAACTGTCAACAGCTCGGAACACACTCCTGCGGAAGCCCCGAACCTCCAGGCGCACTGAGGGCTGAAGGCTGGGAGCGCGACAGGGATTCTGAAAGAAAGCTGAGAGATGCTGGCTGTGCAAAAGCAAGTACCACTCTCTGTGGCTTCCTTTCCCATCCAGCACTTCAAATCGCCCGGCTCCTGCAGGTGATGTGTGACAATAACTACCCTGAGCTTTTAAAACTTTTTGAAAATTTTTCTATATTTTCTGGGGTTTTATCTGCCAGATCTCTATTAAAACACCCAGGAAGGATTCAGACAGTCAAATGCTTCAAGAAGTTTTTTCCTCACGGTTTAATGATGGTTCACTGATGCCACTCAAATTGAGAAAATTCATTAATTAAAATACGCCCTCCTAGACAGAGTTCAACATTTTTGGTAAAAATGTGTCTTGAGTGCATATTTTAATTTTAATTTATTTTACTTTAGGTTTGCTTCTCTAAAACACACTCAGTTTGTCTTAATCTAGGATATCACTCCTTTTGAATGAATATGAAATATAAAAATCATCCAAGTTTCCCAGCTAGTATGGAATTGGAAGGACAAACAGATCAACCTGGTTATAACCTCCTCCAATATATGGATTATGCCTTTCCTTTCTTTTTACTTTCCTGACATCACCTACTACAACATTTCATAATTACCCATAATTTTGAATGGAAAAGGTGGCATTCTGGTGCAATCAATAAATAGAATCTGAAGGAGTCAGAATACAGTGACTCCATTTTCCTCACCATGAAGTTGGCTTGTCCACCTGAACAATCTCTGCCCTTCCGATGATTCCAATGGCCAGCTATTCTTGCTGCAACCTAAGGTGCATCCTTCCATCTGCACTGATTCTAGCCCCTCTCGCCAAATTAAGCACAATGGTCCCATAATTACCCTATCACCTTCCACATCATCAACACTTTCTTCTCCACTGGATCACTCTCATCAACAAACAAGCATGTTTTTACTGTATCTCATTTTTAAAAACTTCCTCTGGATACCTACCCTTCTACCTACCATCCCATTTTTCTGTTCCCTTTTCTTTCAAAATTTCTCAAAATTGTTGCTCACATCCCATTCTCTCTTCACCCACATCATTCAGACTTCGGTTCTCATATTCTACCGGAACTGGTCCTGTGGAGGTAGCTAAAGGTCTTGCCAAATCCGATGGTCAGTTCTTAGCCTCCATCTAACTTCCCCTCTCAGCAACACTGGAAACTGGTACGTGCTTCCCCCTTCCTGAAACAGTTGCTGCACATGGCTTACGGGAAATGACACCTTCTTCACTTTCATGCCCCTGGGCCCAGTCCTGGGACTTCCCTTCTTTTTTCAACTCGCATGTCGGCGTCTGTCACCACCATTCACCTGGTTGCAAAGCCTGTGAGTCATGTGAGTTCCCTCTTTCCCTCACACTCTATTTCACATCCATTATAGAAATAAATCCGTATGCAATTCTGATTTATAATAAACTCACACATTATATCCTTGGCACAGCTAGTATTTTGTTTATGTATTTACAAGTTAAAAATGATGATGTGATGACGACGATGATGACTGACGATGCCAACATTAACAACACTCACCAATTGTTAACTGAAAGCTGTGCCCTAGAACAAAGTAAAACAAGTCCTGTCTGCAAAACATGTCCCAAGCCTGACCACCTGCCATCGGGCCACCCCTCCCGTCCTCGTCTGAACCACGCCGTCTGTTGCCAGGCAACTGCGGTTGTCTCCTAACCAGCCTCCCTGCCTCCTCTCCTGCCTCCACCACAGCCAATGCTCCACACAGCAGCTACACAGATCTTTTTCGAGTGTAAACTGGCTCGTGCTCCAATGCTCAACAGCTTCCCGCACTCAGGATAAACCCCACCCCCCCACAGCGTCCGTAGAAGTTGCTGACACCCCCCCAACCCCCCACCCCCCAGCTCCTACCACTCTTTCTCTAGCTCACTCCATTCCAGTCACATGCCGACCCGCTTCCTCTACCTGAGGTATTCTTTTCTTACGTCAGGTTTTTTGTTTTGTTTTTTTTAAGATTTTATTTATTTATTTTTAGAGAGAGGAGAAGGGAGGGAGACAGAGAGGGAGAGAAACAGCAATGTATGGTTGCCTCTCACATGGCCCTCCTGGGGACCTGGCCCACAACCCAGGCATGTGCCCTGACTGGGAATTGAACCGGGACCGTCTGGTTCCCAGCCCACGCTCAATCCACTGAGCTACACCAGTCAGGCTATGTCAGGTTTTTGTATGGTTTCCTCCTTTACTTCATACAGGTTTTAATATCACTTTAACAAATCACTTTTAATATCCAATCACTTCTTTAGAGTCCTTCATTGACAACCATATCTAAAGTAACACTTTATATAAAATAGCAACTTGACATAAAATAGCTGCTTCACTTATAAAATCTTACCTTGCTTTCTTTCATAGCAACTGTCATCACCTTCCCTACACTACCTTTGGAGAGAGCGAGAGCAAGCATGTGGGATGTGGGGTCCCCTGTGCCGTAAGCGCCGTGGCCCCACTTTGTACACGGCCATATCCCAAGTACGTACCTGGAACAGTGTTTAGCACAAAGCAGTTGCTCAACAACATGTGTTAAATAATAAGTGACTTGAAAGACATGATTTCAATTTTAGATTTTTAAGGCAGCCAGAGAATGGGAATCATTAGTTAGTTATATCACTACCTAGGAAACATTCTTAAAATGAAGTATCCCTAAAACAAAATACATAATATACAATTCATACTGTAGTTAATGACTAGACTTGAGTTCAGCTTTGCTTTCTTAATTCCCATTCCAGATAAAGATGCCATTTGTTTTAAATACATGAGAAAAGTTGCAAGCCAAACAAACAGGAGACCCTATCTAACACACCTTTCACTAATTATCAGTGCCCACTCTAGGAACCCGGGCTCCCAGCACTTGGCCTGGACCCTCGGGCCCAGGCTCTGTAACTCCATAGCCCAAGTCTCTGATTCTGATGCCCAAAGGGGCCAGGAAATTGGCCCCGTGCTTGTTGCCTGCAGGACCAGTCTGTGCCTGGTAGCATGGCTGCATTCCCCGGATCAGTTGGCTAGTGAAAGAATAATCTGAAAGACTTGGAGCATCGCTGGATCAGAAATTGTGTTTGTCTTGATCACCACTGAGGAACAAAGGGCTGATACGCAGCTGAAGTTCTCAAATTATTTATTACAAACTGGAAAAGGAAAGCCAAGCCAAAAGACGTTAAAAAGGGTATAATAAGGAAGCAAGAGGAGCAAGACAAAGACAGTAACAGGAGCATATTAGATGTATAAATCAATGAATCACATGAAAATCCATTTCAAAGAGCTTTTAGGAAGACCCACAGATTCATGGTCATTAACCTAATCTGTGACTTCAATATCAAAAAAAAAGTTTTTTACCGAGTGTTTCCAGTCAGACTGGTCATGCCATCACCAAAATGACTGCAAAACTCCATCCCCCTTCCATCAGCTCTCCTGTCCATGTAATTCCTCCAGTCTCAGCAAATGATCTTGCCTCCTGCCTCACAAAGAAAACTCTCCAGGAATGAGAATGTCCTGGTTGTGCTACTACAGATCTACAGACTTCTGTGCATCTGTTCTCCCTTCCTCTCCTCGCTGGTCATGGCGCAGGCCTGCCCCACCCCTCCAGTGCCTCCCTGGGAGTCCTACCAGCGAAGAGCGTCCCTCTATTTCCTCTGTCTCTTGCTTTCTACTATATCCTTTTCCAGTGTAGACTAAATAGCCTAATTTAAAATAAGTCTATGCTGTTAGCTATTGTACCTTTCAAGTCTAGATAACTAAGCACTAAAATATTTACAGAGGAAAAATTGGGAATTGCATGCTACCTGCTTTTTTAAATATCTCAACTGACCTTCAAATTTCCCACTTGCCTAGCTTCTATAATTTGTCTTACTTAACTACTGTCTTTGCCACCAAAATGTTTTAAGTTTCAAATAGTGGTAAGATGTAAGAAGTTGGTCCTTCAGTGTTTTTTATAATCAACAATAAATATGTATTTATTCTGGAGAATTTCACCTCTTGCTTGTCTGTTGAAACACATTTCCCTTTAAAGGCTTTGTAGTGAAAAGAGAAGATATAATATCTAAAATTATGATGGAATTGCCAAAAAACAAAAAACAACACCCTCCATGGTTCAGGAAATCCTAGCATGCCTGCTTTGTTGTTTGTCTCCAACTTGAATGAGGTTTGTGAAAAGACAATTAGAATTGTCTTTTTGTTCCAATGTGTTATATAGGAAAGAAACAGGAAATCTTGATGAAAGCTTGGGCTTTACAGGATATTTGTGTGAGTGTTTATCCTGTGTGTTTGATGTTTTTGTCTCCACATCTGCACATTTTATGCCTGCATTTTGGCTAAAATATTTTAAAATACCACTTGGCTTTTTTCTCTTCATTATAGTTCCTGGCATGATGCTTTCTATATGGGAGGGGCTCAGAAATGAAAACTGAGTAAGGAAACTTAGGCCCAGAAGGCACAAGTGATTCATTTCTCTGGATGTCAATTTCCTCATTATAAAATGTAAGGATTAAACCGGATAAGTGCTTCTAAAAATTTTCCACCAAAGTACCCCTAGCAGCAGTGAAAATGAATAGTTCCCCCCTGGGGGATCTGAGGACAAGCTAGAAGTTTCTTTGAAATGCCCTATTTTTTCTTAAAAATTCATGAGAACTTTGCATTTTACAAAACAGGAAAGTCTATGTTTGTTTTAAAATAAATGTTACCTCAATAGTAAAACAATTTGCTTTCCCACAAATCACGTGAATCCAACCGTCCAGGAAACACGGATGCAGCTTCACACACACCAGGCCCTGGCTCACTACCCCAGGGACCACTGCCCAGCGGGAGAAGCCAGGGTGATCAGCATCTAAATATCCCCCAGTGTGAAAGGCTATCTATAACCATTTCAAATTTTAACATTTAAGATTTTTATCCCTTAGAGAAAAGAAAGACAAGAGAGTAGGAAAGTTTTCACACTTGCACTTGAACGGCCACTGAGAAGGTAGGCAGAAGGCCTGGGGTAAGAAAACCCCGTGAGGAAGGCAGCTGAGTCTGCGGTGGAACCAGGGACATCTGCATCTGTCCAGAGACACCTGGAGGGGCCGAGGGGCTGGCCCTGGACCTGGAAGGGACCTTTGCAGAGGACAGCCCCTCACGTGTGCACATCCCTCAACAATCCCGACTGCTATTTCAACACACTCGGGTGGGGAGTGTGCTTCCTCATGAGACAAAAGGCTGCACATTTGAGTGATTCTTTAGGAAAGAAGAACTTTGAAATGAGTCAAGAGATTTCTCAGTACCATGTACACACGGGTTCAGTTTCTGCTCCCTGGAATGCCATGAGGGGTTAGAGTGAAGATGAAGAGCATGGCTCAGGTTCAGGTTCTGATTCTATCACCTAATTACTATGTGGTACCTTGGGCCAGATACTGGTTGGATGTGCCTCAGTTTCCGAATACAGTATGGCAATAACAGATAACAGTGCCTGCTTCACAGAATACTGTGAAGCTGGGAAGTGGCTGAAGTCATGGACAGCGTGTAGAAATGGTAACTGGCCCAGGTAAGGAAGGTCCTGCTACCTATTAGTTGTTATGACTATTATCACAGAGACCTATTGTAACATTTCCTGAATTATAAACCTTAAATTTAGAAATAGATATGTAATTCTCCTTAGTCTTATCTACTCTTGGCAAAATATACTTATTTCTTTAAGCATTCCTTCTGACATAGTTCCAAACCTTCCTATATTACGGAAGTGCTCCTTCGAACATGTTTGAGTTTGTCAGTGTCCTACTTACCAGGAGTAAACAGCATCGACTTCTTCCTGACATGACCCGATATAAAAACAAAGCCCTGGACACCGTGTCTTTAACCTCTTTTATCCCACCGTCCCAGGCACTTGTATCTTCCTTGTCACCACACCTCACACGCCTCGCATCCTTACACCTGCCGCACCACACACTTTCCACAGGTAATTTTCTAAACTGAAGCATGAACTTTATATTCAATCCTAATAAACTGAATCTTAATTTCACCTGTTTTGAGCTTCAGAAAACTAATCTTTATCTTTTACATAATAACTACTCCTCTGAACTCTAAACAAGAAGGAAACTACTTCTGCACCCAGTGACTGGGTGACTAGTCATTCACTGATGGCCCTTTAAATTATCATGTAACCATATAAATGTACCAACATCTAAATCATATTTTGCTCTATTTCCTTTATGAATGGCATGTCAGGTGGCTCAGTGAAGTCCAGGTATATTACATCTACTCCTCTTTCCTTCTCCACCAGCCTGGCCACCCGGTTCAAAGAAGGAAATGAGCTTAGTTTAACGGCTTCATGTTCAATGAACGTGTGCTGGCTTGCAGGGACCGCTACCATATGCCTATCCTTTCTCCTGATAAACTTTCACAGAAAACAAACAAACAAACCCTTTAACATGAGGGGAATACTGTTCTAGTTAGCAGAAATTTCTGCTGAAGAAAAGTTTTAAAAAACGTATGTATTATCATGTAGATAAACATTCTCCTAAAATCGACTAGCTCACATTCTTGTCTTTATGTTTTTTTTTTCATGAGTTACTGCTGCAGACTTCATCCTCAGCATCGATTCTAATGAACAGGCCCATAGACATGGGAGGGATAAAAATGGGTGAACCCTGCACCAACCTGAGAGATCCTTGGGTGGGTGTTATCAAATTCCTATTGCAGGTTTATATAACATTTATATCATTTATCTCTTCTTCATGAAAATGAAATACAGAAAAATTGAAGAAACAGAGTATGGTTTTTATTAGTAGTACCAACTCTTTAAAGAATTAATCAATTTTCCTTATTAAGTACTTTTTATCCAAGACTATAAAAGACAAAAGTTCAGTAGATTTTTAAATCTATCCTTTTGAGAAAAGCTTTTGAAGCTTTTCTTTCAAATTAATTTATATGGGTGTATTTTTACACAAGCAAAGTGACCAGAACATTGAAAAGGAGAATGTCACTGTCAAAATACAGAAAGGGGGTGTGTGTAAAAAAAATCAACTGTGATTCTATCATCTGACAAATAATTAACATCATTGTTTAAATATTTGCTTGATTTTCAAGGTTAAGGATATTTGAGTCAGAGGGTGTAAACATTCTTTATGACTCTTGTTAGATAATACCAAAATCCTTCCAAAAAGGCTGCACTAATTTATAATGTCACTAGCTATATGTGAAAAGACCAATTTTACTAAACTTCTGCCAACTTTAGATGGTACATTACTGTCAATTCTAATTTGAATTTTATTAACACCAAGGCTGAAGATGTTTCTACATGATCATTTACTCAGTTCATTTCTTATGTTTTTCTCCTTTGCTAGACAATCCAGATAACAAAAATAGCAAAAAAAGGGCCAATATGCAAGCTTTTGTTTTTATAACTATTTTCCCTCTGAAAATAACATAGGTATTTTTGCCAATATTTTAAGATTAAAACAACAACACAACCACTGTAGGTCACAAGTCAGATCAGACCTCCTTTTCATGGAACTCAAGTACTCCACTACTTGCTATCGCTTAAGAGAGGAAATAAAATTCAGTAATCACACTAGGTTCATTAGTTCTTGATGTAAAACCCACTTAATAAGGGATTAAAATATAATAATGAAAAAATTATTCGGTTTTCCAAACTAAAAAGGTTCAAATATTATCTTTAGAAAAAATTTTCTGAACTAAGTGACTAAACTAATTAATGTTTTTTCAGATGTTAAGGAAACAAGGCAAGCAATTTAGACAAACAAGTAAAAATTAATAGCCATCTAAATATGCCAAGAATTAGCAGGAATACATTTCTTAAAAGACAAAAATAAAGCCTTTTTTTATTAAGAACTAAGTGGCAATGACAACAAAAATCGAAATTCACTGTGCTGCCCCCAGGTCCTTGTCCTCTCCTAACTCTGCCCCCATCTCCCAGGCCAGAACCTTCTCCACACTTCTGCCCAACCGGCCTTTCCTGTCATTTCGTTCCTTCAGCGCTCCCCGCTTGCTCTCATCTCAGGAGCCTGGGATTTGCTCTCCCTCCAGTCTGTAATATCACTCCTGCAGAGACCTCCCGGCTGGCTCCTCCCCGGGTTTCGGGATTTGCAGCACAGGGGTCCCGGCTGCCAGGGCTTCCCTGACCACCTACCGATGCTGCAACCTCCTTCCCACCCTCCACCTGGCGAGGTCTACGGGCACACCCTCTTTTCTTTGCATATCACTCTTTGAAATTACTTCCTTTTTTATTTAAGGCCTAGCTGCCCACCAAAATGTAACTTCCTGAGAAAAGGAAACTTGTTGGTCCTGCTTATTGCTCTGCCCAGTTTCGGAAGCAGTATCTGGTACATAGTAGGTACTTAAAACTATTTCTTAAAAAAATGAATAAGCAAAACTGGTGCTCTGACAGGAACAGAACTCAAGAATCACAATAAATGTTTCAATTAAACATTCAGATTTTAAAATTGTCAGAATATACATCAATGGAGGTTAAAATTCTTTGTTTCTGGATTTTATGAAACAAATACTTTAAATATTACAAATATATTGGTAATAATGTTCTAGCAACATTTTCACTGTGCAGAGATTTTGTGACAGAGATTATATGTGTATCAACATTAAATGGCATCACCCAAATGAAAGACCCACCTGCTGTTCGTACCGCTGCTTGACATCCTCCATCTGCCACAAAAACTCCTTTGATTGTTTCTCACGAAGAGACTTGGACCTAGTTAGATCTGCTTCCACTTTTTCCATCTATACAATTAAAAAACAAATAACAATTTTTAAACAAAAAATTATATTTCATGTTTTTGTTTATTCACTAAAATTTTAAATACCTCATCAATCATAATGATGAATTTAAAAATGATAAAATAGCCCTGGCTGGTGCAGCTCAGTGGATTGAGCACGGGCTGTAAACCAAAGGGTCGCCGGTTCAATTCCCAGTCAGGGCACATGCCTGGGTTGCAAGCCAGGTCCCAGTGGGGGTCATGTGACAGGCAACCACACATTGATGTTTCTCTCCCTCTCTTTCTCCCTCCCTTCCCTTCTGTCTAAAAATAAATAAATAAAATCTTTAAAAATAAGATAAAATAGATATCAGTTATTTTGGTATATTTTAATAGCTTAACTGAGGAAAATTAATATATAAATGACTAAGTTCTGATATTATAAAAACAGTGTAATAGAAATATAGTTTTGAACATTCAAATATTTATACAACAAAATTGTATTAAGGTCTCAATATGTGCTGAATGGGAGAAATATTTGCACACCACAAATCTGATAAGGGACTTGTACCTAAAATACATGAAAAACTCTTACAACTCCTAGTAAATTCGCAATTAACCCCAATTTTAAAATGGACACAGGAACTGAAAAGACATTCTAGACATACAAGCAGCCAGTAAGTAAGTACACGAAAACATCCTCAATATGACTGTTACTGGGCAGTTTCAAAATAGAACAATGACAAACCACTTTGCACCCCCGAGAATGGCAACAGCCAAAAAAACCCGACAATAACAAGTGTTGTCGAGGGTGTGGAGAAATAAGGACCGTCGTGCTGCTTGGGAGAGTGTACAATGATGTAGCCAAGTTGGAAGAGAGTGTGGCAGTCCCTTGGAAGGTCAAACAGAGAGCCACCATATGAACCAGGAATTCCAGGCCCAGGCGAGGAATGAAAACATACACCCACACAAACACTTGTATCACTGTTCACAGAAGCATTATTTATAACTGCAAAGAGGAAGAAACAACCCAAGTATCTGTCCGTTATGAATGGACAGACAGAATGTGGTATAGCCATACAGTTATTCAGTCATAAAAAGAAATGAAGTACTAATACACGCCACATGGATGAAAACATTATGCTAAGTGAAAGAAGGCAGTCAGAAAAGACCATGTACTATATAATTCCATTTACATTAAATTTCCAGAATAGGCAAATCCATAGAAACAGAGCAGATTAGTGGTTGTCTAGGGTAAAACATGGTTGGGGGTAGGGGGACTGCTTCAGGGTATGACTCCTCTTTGGGGGAACAATAAAATCTATAATCATGGTGATGGCAGCACAACTCTGTGAATATATTCAAATCCATTGAACTGCACACTTACAGGGAGTGAACTGTGGGTATCTGAATTACATCTCAATAACGCTGTTTTAAAAAGTTAGAGTCAAAGACTCCACCACATTCTGTGAGGCCTCACATGATCCAACCCCATTTCTCCGCTCCCTCTACCTCCACATCACCATCACGCCAGCACACCTGCCTCCTTGCTAGGCCGACAGTAGGCCAGAGATGCTCTCACCTAGACTCCACCCCCCACCAGATATTCACATAACTTCTCAAAAATTAAAAGAAAGTTGAATATTAGAGGAAATGACCCATGAAAATGCTTCCTTCACAATTTTTCATGTTACATTTTTAAAAAACCATTCAAGTGTACTTATTCAGCATGATGAAATTTTAAGGTTCTAAGACTGAAGATGGTTAGTGAGAAGTAGCCAGTTTCACTGGATGAGAACAAAATGCATATTACACGCCCCCACAGTACTGCCAGCTCCCAGCACCTTAAGAATTTTGGAGTATCTAGAGCAGGGGTATCAAACTCGTTTTCACTGGGGGCCACATCAGCCCCAAATGTAATTTTAACTCCTTAACTGTTAAGGAGTAGTTACATTTATACAGTCCTAAAATTATTTCGGCCCTTTGAAGGCAACCGCAAGGCTGATGTGGCCCCCGGTGAAAATGAGTTTGACACCCCTGATCTAGATTATGGCATTATACTTAGCATCTAAGTATTTCCTTATAAATAATGAAGACGGCTACACTGATACTATTAAGTTATTAGCTTGCAAATTCAACAAAGTTCTAAGATTATTGATGCATAGGTCATCAGTATTATGGTCAAAAATAAATTTACTAAGAAATTATTATAGGAAGCACACAGTCAAGCCTACTTTGTTTTCCTTTGTCTCTAACCTAAGAAGTAGGTTTCAAGGATCTCCTTCTATGCTATTCACATTAAACCTCAAGCAGGTGGCTCCTTAATGTGTCCTCAGCAACTTACACTCCCTACACTCCAGCATCCCTGGCATTTCCCAAACAAGCCATGGCGACGCCCACCATCAGGAAAGCCCCTTCCTGTCTCTTCTCATCCAAACAGTCATCGATCTTCATTGTTGACTTACGTCTCCTCCCCTCTCTGAGGTGTTCTTTAGTCCCGCCCACCGACAGAAATGTCTTCACTGTCTCTGTGCTCTAGGACTTAATGTCTTTATTTTTCTAGGACATTGGTTTTTTTCTCTATAGTATTGAAGTGCTTCAAATTTTTGAGCTCTGTTTATTCATTTAGATCATGAACTCCCCCGTGAAAGGAACTATGACATAATTTTTTCTTTCGTATCTTAATTATTAACTAATTGCCCTGGTATGCAGAATAAATATGTATTCAGTTCTTAAGGATGAATGAAAGGGCAGGCAAAAGCAAAAGGGGAAGAAAAAATAGAATATAAATCAAAGTAGAAAGACATGGTTTATTTAGTTATCTAGTATTTTTTAGAGAGATGTTTATATGAAATTAATTTTGGGTTCTTATTTTTCTTTAGCACAGATTAAACAGTGAAATTAACAATAAATATTTAAATATTCCAAATATCAAATAGCTAAAATAAAATTAAGAGGTTTATATACTCAAAACTTGTAAAACAGAATATTTTCTATCAAAAAACAGAATTATCTTCTATAATAGAAATAGCAGACAATTTAAAGCAATGAAAAGGCCTTTTATACCTAAACATTAAAAAAATTCAAAATAAATAATAACTGTATTATAAGATAATGAAATACATGTTATGTTAGACTATACTGACCGAGAATGCAAAACCCCACTCCATTCTTACTCCACAATTTAACAAAAATGAGAGACAATGCTTGTAAAACACAGTCTGCAGAGACATACAGAGCTCTCGGTTGCCATTGATACAAACGATTCTGCTTCTTCACACATCATTCCATATTCCATTCAACTTCAAGTGTTTAAAAACAACAATACATTCCTTTACTGTGTAACTCTGGTGTCCAAAAACCTCAGAGGAAAACTTGCTGGTCAAATTAGGAGCAGATAAGGGCTTGGGTGTGTTTCTGTGACTGGTTAGTGTTTAAAGCAGCAAGAAAAGAGGTCAAAAGAGGCGCTTAATTTTCCTAACATGGTGCCGCGTGCAATACTCTAGCTACATGGTAAAGAAAACCCAAGCATCCACAGCTTAAATAACATAGGCCCTTTATGTTTTCTTCACCTAACAAAAGTTCAGAAATAGGTTGCTATATTTGGCAGTTCAAAGATGTCAGGGGGAAGGTCTCTGCAATTCAGCCTTCCCATAATGGCTGTGAAACGGCTTCTGCAGCTGTAAACATCTGGGAAGGAAGGGGCAAAGGGTAAAGGGGAAGGAATAAGGGCCAAGGGCCCATATCAACCGAGTCAAATACCCTTTTTAAGGGGCTTTCCTGCAGGTTCCTATCAATAGCAAATTAATTACGCTGTTCGCATCTCATTCACTGGACTGACATTACTAAAAGGCAAGCTCCACCCACAAGGTAAGAGACCGTAGTTTTAAAGCTGTGTCTAACGTTGCCCTAAATAAACTCAGGGCTCTATCACAACAGTAAGAAAGCACTGACTGTGGGAGCAGGAGGTGGGCTGCGCACAGGACAGCCAAGGGGGAAAACATTGGGACAGCTGCAATAAACAAGAACTTACAAAAATTTACAATAAAAAAACTTTAAAAATAAAAAAAAGATAAACCAACAACAACAGCAAAGAAAGTATGAATGAATGCTGGACCAACATTTGGCAGTCTCTGTCAAATATGGTCATAAGTTAATGCTCTTCCTCTAGTCGAGTATCCGTTACTATATTCTGAGTAATCTGTCATGTACAATTCATCTTATACAAGTATACACTTGTATAGAACTATACAATTCAAAATATATTTTAGTGCACTTATTACATATTTAGATAAATTATAAGAAACTGTCCTTCAGATATTTTCAGCTATGTATAGAGATAGACAGCTAAGTAAATAGGTAGCTAGGTAGGTATAGGTAGGTAGATAGACAGATGAGAGGACAGAGAATTCTTTCTGTACCTTCAAGCCTAAGAACTAACACCCTTAATGGCGAAAATCAATGAACACAACACTCAGTTACATCTAGTTCCTTTGGAGGTCATGATGAACTGATACGAGGATACCTGATGGCTGCCCTCTTGTCGCTGACTGGAGGCCGTCTTTTTTAGCGCTTCCGGACGAGACCTTTTTGTTCAGCAACTGAATTGCACACGCCTTCCCCCACTCTGAGGTTGCCTTTTCATTTTCTACTCGTCTCTTAATGAACAGAAGTTTGTTTTTCTTTTTTAATTTTAATGAAGTCAAATGTAACGATATTCTTGTTTATGCCTTTTTCTTTCTATTTAGAAAATCCTTGCTTAGCACTTCCAATTATCAAAAATGTTCCTACGTTTTCTTCTGAAAGCTTTATTGTTTTACCTATGACTGGATGTCCACAGTCCTAGAATTCATTACGTGAATGGAGTACGACAAGGGGCAAGATTCTTGTTTTTCCATATGACTGTTCTTTCCCTGCTGCACTAAAATGCGTCCTTTGACAGGAATCAGACTGAACATATATGACGGAGTCCATTTTTGGTCTTTCTTCTGTAACACTGGTCACCCTGTGCCAAAACTGTGCTGTATTAATGACTACAGCTTGGTCTCAGTCTCGGTATCTGGCCATGTAAGTTCTTCGGTCACGTTCTTCTCCCAGACTGCCATTGCTATTCTGAGCCCTTCACATTTTCACACACATCTTAGAATCAGCTTGTCAGCTTCCCTCACTCCCTCCCAAAAAGCACTGCTAACATTCTGATTTTTAGAATTGTGTGGATTCTGTAGATTCATTTAGGAAGTGACATGTTTATCACATTGAGTCTTCAAATCCATAACATGACATGTCTCTCAATTGACTTAAGTCTTCTTTGGTTTCTCTTAATAACATATTCTAGTTTCCAAAACAGAGGCCTGATACATCTTTTGTTATTTTTAGGTAAGTGAGGCTTCCCGGTGCTATGATGTCTTTTTCCAAGTTTATTTCCTATTTGTTGGTTACTGATATAAAGAAATAAAAATGAATTGTATATCTGACCTAATGGTTAATGACCTCGTTAAATTAAATACCAATAACATTTTAACAAGTAAATATTTGAGAAATTCATAGTTATACAAAGAAGCTGTAGTGCAAATAAATGTGTAACTCTCTGGGCTGCCTTCTAAATGCGCCTCCTCTGTGTTGTCTTAATGACCGTCTACCCCACTAGTGATACCACCCATTACAGTCACACACTTGCATGCACTGGTCTATTACACAAGCTACAAACATGTCTTAATCTCTAAATTCCCAGGATCTACAACAATGGGTAATACAGAATAAGTATTCATAAATTTTTGATAAATGAATGGAAGAAGAAATCAAGTCTGTTGAATCCTTGGCCAATAGGTCATTAAAACAATTGAGGTATTAAAAATTAATAATGTTACTATTTTCATAATTGATAACCATTGAAATCAGCAAAATACAGAAAAAATGACATTTTCTGGTCCAAAGTTCACATCGATTTTTTTGGTTTATTTTTCTTCTGCAAGAGAGAGTAGTCATTGGCGAATATTATCAGGAAAAAGTTTCACTTACTACTCCATTAAGCATTTAAGGATAAAGTGAAGATTTCTTTTAATAGTCGGTTTCTGGGGGTGGCTGTTTGTTTAATATTGCTTTTTGAAGCCAAATATTTGTATATATTCTTTGGATGCTGTCATTGATTGCACTGAGTTGATTAATTATCACAATACTGAAACATTTAAATATAATACTAGAAGTCTACCTTTGCTATCTCATCTCGGGTAAAGACAAAATTCCAAATGGTAAAAGGGTAGAGAGATTTTTCATTGCCATCAAAAAGTAACTGAGACAAAATGCTTCCACTGTTACTGAACCTATCATCTTGAAACTGGTCTAAAAAACTTACTTAAAATTACACGAGCCAGCACGGCCCTTGGAGGACATGAGGACAAAGGCCCCGTCACACTGAATGGCTTGAATGCTGATTCTTTCCTCCTTGAAGTGTTTGTTACCCATCTACACTTAATGGCACAAATATATCCAGATGGCGTTCTTCCGTCCTGGTAACTACAGATTGTTTTTTCATTAAGTCAACAGCAATAACAGGGTGATGAACTAAACATATAATCCCTAAGAATGTAAAAAACTGCTAACCAGTTTCAATTGTACTGGGAGCCAGAGGAAACCTCATTAGTCAATAGCAGTGTTTTACAATTTTGTTTTCATGGCAAAATCAGTGGGTTTTTCAAGTATAAAGCTAATATCATGTACCTCACGATTATAAAGAAAAGGGAATAAAATTTAAAGCCAGATATTTAGCAGCAAATATCGTTTAATGAGGGTGCATTTTCAAGAGAAAAATGAACTACAAAAGTAAGTTGGCTAGTGGAAGCCCCGGGAGAAACCAGTCAGCAGACACTCATGCAGTCAGTTTACAAGATTAAAAAGCTTCACTTTAGAATTGCTGCCAATACTTCAAAAAACATAGCTGTCTTTTTCAGTCATTTATTTGTTTCACAGAGAATAGGTAAATATAGAACACCATTCTTTTTAAAAATGTGATTTTATATTTATACATATATAGAAATAACTCTAATAGAGTACTAGATTTTCACAATTAAAATATGTGTATTTCACACGACTAATTGCTGACTGCTAACACTTATAGTTGACTTCACCTCTGGAGTAAAAATTAAGTTATTTAAGCAATCTTAAAAAAATGTTCTTCAAAGTGAAAGAAACAGTATGAAGCTATTTTTTTTTTTAAACTTTAAGTCTGTTCCATTTTCTCTCATGGGCCTCATTTTTGAAACAGCAATTCACTTTCAAAAACAAACACAAAGCTTTTATTTTTTTAAATTCAAATCCCATTGTCTGCTGTCTGCAGCAGTTTCCAAATGGAAAAGATGCCCTAAGCTCTGCTGGCTTTTACACAAAAGATTTTAGTAAGAAGAGAAAACAGCAGCTCCGAACACCAACAGAAAAGAAAGACTGTTAATAATACAGACTATGGAAAAATCTAAAAGCCTTCTGACTCTCTAAATAATGAGTCTGCTGATTGATTTTCTTTTAGAATTTGTTACACCACATTCACACTTTTTAATCAACTGATAATCTGGAATAGAGGACCTCTAATTTGCCATGTTTTGACATATATAGTTTATTCAACATTAGTTAAAATTTTCCCGGTAAGAATTATTTGATTTGTGAATGAGCCTAACTGTAAGAATGCCACTATAAATGGGGTTCCTTATTATTAAACTCACACCAAAGGTGCTTTCTCTATTTCAGACACTCAGCCGCACTTGGTAAAACTATTTACGACTAAAACCACTGAAGAACATGTATTCAACAGAAGACAATTGGAAGGATTTCCTGCTTATAGGTTGCCATCAGTATTTTTTTCAAGGAGTCTGAGTCCAGCCTCACTGGGTAGATCAGGCCTGGTGAGGACTGCTCTCAATGACAGGCCACACGTGTAGGGTTTGTGGGGCCGAAGGGGGATCCCAGAGGCACGCACCAAGTAGGCTTTTTCATCAGATCATTTAACCAGTCCATCGAGATATGATACCCAGAATCCTAGAATGCCTCAAATACATAAACTTGTAACATCAAGAAGCGACAGAGTCCAATGGGTCTGGTAGTGGGGGTGAAGGAACATAGCGGACAGATCATGAACCAGGCGCAGAACAGAACAATCACAGACGTGGAGTGGACCAGCAGAAGAGAGGTTCCAGAATCAGTTCCACCAACAGTATCTTTCAGCCCTGGCTTTCTTATTTTCTGATAGTCTCCTTTTGTGGCTGGATAAGGCTCTTAACTTAATGATTTCCAAGAGGACATTATCTCCAGGGCGTTCAGTTTTGCCACACAATTCGTAGACTTCTTTTTATCCTAAAGTTTTTTTGTATGAATTTGCACATTTTCCCAAACTTTTTGACATATTTTTTCTAATTTTTCACTATTAACAAATAACACGAGAATAAACACCCTGAACACACTTACTAGTCCTGAAAAATACAGTCCTAGAAGTAGAACAGGCAAACGATAAACCACAATGTTGAACCAACCCTTCAGAAAGGTTATAAAACTTTATACTCCCTCCAGTAATACACGGATTTCTACCTATGTGTTAGCTGAAAAGCAGATCATCTCTACTTTAGTTTACTTTTTAATTTCATTTTCAGATATTTCATTGCCAGTATATAGAAGTATGATTGAATTCTGTTTATTGATCTTGTATCCATCCAACTTGTGTAAATCATTCATTAATTTTAGCATTACTTTTATGGACTTTGACAATTTAGGATCAGGGCATCTGAAGACATTTGTATTTCTTTCTTTCCAATCTGGTTTCTGTTTTGTGTTTTGTCTTAGTGCACTGGCTGACATCTCCCATTACAGTGTTGAATGAGGGTGGCAAAAGCAAACATTTTTTCCCTGTACTTAGGAAAAGCATTAAGTCTTTCAACATTAAGTATATTAGCGATAGGGTTTCCATAGATGTCCTTATTAGATAATGTTGAGTGAGTTCACTTTTAGTCCTAAATTGTCAAGGGTTTTTAAAAAATCATGAATAATGTTGAACCTTCTCAAATGCTTTTCCGTTTTGTTTTAAGCGACAGTTTTTTTTTTCAAAGATTTTATTTTCAGAGAGAGGGAGGGGGAGAAGCACTGATGTGAGAGAGAAATATCGATTGGTTGCCTCTCATACGTGCCCCAAGCAGGAACTGAACCTACAACCGAAGATACACATTCTTAATGGTGTCTTTGAAAGAGCAAATATTTTTAATTTTGGTGAAGGCTAATGTAGCAACCTTAATCGAAATTTAATTTCTGGTTTTACGGCATTGTGGTAAAAAATATATGCTCTTTGTCATATGAAGTTTTAGAAATATATTGGTTGTTTCCCTCTGCTCTACTGAGTTTCATAACTATTCCATGGGAGTAGAAATTTAATGTGTTGGAGCAGAAAGTAGAAAGATAGCCATTTTGTTAACTGTTATTTGGACCGCCCATTTATTTCTTTCCCATCTGTCAAAGGTGGACAAAATATGTATATTAAAACATCCATGATTATCTATGTCAATTTTCCATATATTCCTAAGGACTTTTCATATTTGATTAAGTATCCTTGCCTTTAGCATTCAAAAACATATCCTTTGTCCAGTTTATTGATTTGTTTAATGTTAATTTGTGCAATAGTATTACATCTTTCTTTTTATCTTAGTACAAGTGATGTAGTTTCATCAGCTTTTTAACATAATTTTTATGTAACTTTTAGTTGTGTCTTTTATAATATAAATACCACATACATGGATTTAAATTAGCTAAACTGTACATTTTTACTAGCAAAATTTAACCTATTAATATTTATTATTACAATTATATACTGTGTCTTATTTTGGACATTTTATTCTGTTTCTGCCACTGTTCCTTTGGCAATACCTCCTTCATGTTTTGCTTTTATCTTCGCAGTATTTTTATGAGAACATAACATCTGGTTAATTTTATTAATGCCTATGTTTATATATTCAAAATGACTTTAACCTACATTTCCCTAATTTTAACAATCTTCTGAGTCTCAGGTCTTCCACAGCAAAGGGTCTGAGAGGATTGTGCCTCTCTCACTCTCTCTTCCCACCGACGGTTCAGTCTCTGTTCACACAGCCTAGCGATTTAGAGTTAAGTTGCTCTGGATTTTGTTTTCTACTTTACATACCTTCTTTTTCGAGAATCAATAAACGTTAGCATTGAACTAGATTTCGAACAGTTAAATTTGTTTCTGATTTGTTGGATTCCATTGTTCTCAACTCATCCTTTAGTATGACGGACTCCCCACGTGTGTGATGTCTTTTGCTTCATCTCTGGACTGACTGATGTGCTCATACACTTTTTTCCAGAGAAAAAAGAAGTGGTAAACATTATGTGAGCACTTACTAAGAAAATGTTTTTCTGG
Source organism: Micronycteris hirsuta (assembly GCA_004026765.1). Taxonomy (NCBI): domain Eukaryota; kingdom Metazoa; phylum Chordata; class Mammalia; order Chiroptera; family Phyllostomidae; genus Micronycteris; species Micronycteris hirsuta. Next base: position 34,628 of record PVJI01010886.1, on the reverse strand, counting down.
TGATTTTGCAAGTGAAAAACTCCTCAGTTATGTATAAAATTAGGTCATCCCGTTCTCCTTCAATACTCTGAAGCATTACTCCATTATTTTTCTTAATTTTTTTTGTCAGTTTCATCCTACTTAAGACACTTGAAGGATTTTCATTTTATTCTTACTTCTATTCGAAGTTCAATTATTTTTTCCAGATTGTATCCAGGTTTCATTGCATTAATTGTACTTATCTACAGTCTCGTCCCTATAAATCATGTCTCCTTAAAAAGGTACTGCTTTTCTGAAACTTTTTTCTGAATCATAAGTAGATCATTTTCGGAGCTCTGCTTTTCTTCTATGGCTACTAGATACAAATACATTTTTCTCATCCTACAGAATGTTTTCACAAGTCCCACTCTTGTTTGCTTGTTTATTCTCCTTTCTTACCCATGAATTCTGTGATCCGTTAATATGGCATCATCAGCCCCGAGCGGTGCATTTACCAAGCCAAAGGTGCCTGTGAGTCTCAGCTTTTCTCAGAAAAGTTGTACTGTCAGCCTTTGCCGTTTCAAACACCTCATTTTTAGCCTTCTTAACTGTATACTTAAAACTTGCCAGGGCCCCCTTCTTCAGTATTTTCTGTAATCCTTTACTACACGTGAAGCCAACCAGAGAGTTTCCCATCCAGCTCCATTGCATATTTGGACCAGACACACTTTCTAGGGCCTGGCCTCCGATCAGAGCAGGGAGCTGGGAAGAAATGCACAACCATGTGGCTGGCACTGAAAGTTGCCCTTCAGCACAATCTCTCAGCAGGAATCGCTCTTGCCCTAGGCAGTGTGTGGAGAAACAGAGAATGAGATATCAGACCCTCCTTTCAGGACCCAAATTCATACAACTCAATGCGAATGAAAATCTGAATCAAGAACGTAACAACAGGAAAACGCAGTTCCCAGCGAGTAAAGCCTACAGGGATCAGCCAGCACCCTTGCATAGGAGTGTTTATGCAGTCATCATGCGCCTGGGATTCCTAAGGTAGGAACTCCAGCTGCAAATGAAATCACTAGCAAGTCTGGCAACATTCTTTATAATCAAGAAAACCTGAAGATAAACTAAATACCCTTGAATTGTGGAGCTTATAAATAAAATATGGTATATTCATATGATAAAATGCATTCAGTGTTGAAAGAACTGATTGCATTAAATCAACATAGACAGGGCACAGATAGACAAAATTAAATATAAAAGGGCAAACAAGACTAATAAATAAAATCTGTAGTACTTATCTAACTTTTTTAAAATAGAAGCACAAAAATGTATACAACATACAATATGATATATGCATATAAAATATTAGAATGAAATATTACACGCTAAGTTAGTTACAGCCGGTTTCTTCCAGAGATGGAGAGCAGAGAGTGATGGGATTAGACATGAATACCAAAGCACACTAAAGGTCATCTGTAATGTGCAGTTTAAATAAACAGTGTTAACAGTTGTTGATTCTTCACGATGGGTACCTTGGTGTTTGCTTCCTTTATTCTTGTTAAATTTTTAAATTTTCTCTTAAAACTAAAAAACATACCCCTTAACTTTTACAAGAACTGAAGACATCCTCTGCCTTCCTGAACTGCCAATGGAAAATAATATGCTGGAGCTGATCGATAAAGCACCATTTATGGGACATGAACAGACACAGATGTGCTTAGCCTGAATCCTTGCTCCACAGAACCCACTTGCTCATGGGATTTTTCCTGTACACTGATCCAGGTTCCCGGAGTGAGAGGCATTCTTGCCATTGCTGCATTTGTAGATGCAATTTTAAAATGATTATTCTGGCATCAATTTAAGGATGAATCAAGGAAACTTGACGGAGGAAAGAACCCATCTCCTTGCCTGCACAGATCCAGGCGGCTCTCCGCCATCTCCTTCCACTCACTGCCACCAGGGAGCTGCCGATCACTGCGCACCCAGTGGCCTGGGAGGAGCAAGGAGCGGGCACTCCAGAGCTGTACACCACAGCCCCTGTCCCTTCGCAGGCTCTGCCGGGGCTGGGGTGGGGCTCAGACTGACCTTTCCACCAGGGCTTTCGTTCTAGGCCACTGGGGGCCACCTCCTTCTTTGAGGCTCTGGGAGAGGTGGGTGTCCTCCGCCAAAGCTAATAATCCCTTTCTCATTCTGAGTTCCTGACTCAATTGAATGCTTAATTTTAGTAAAACATTTTTTTAAAGTAAATATGTTTCTGTCCTATTTAAGATTGGAATGTTCCTTGCACTGAGAGAGTGACTTTCAAAAAGGACGGTATGGTGGCCTCCTCACCTGCTCTTTCATTTCAGCATAGACTTTCTCTGAGTTCAGTTCCACCTGCCGCTTAAACTCCTCCAGGGCAGCGTCTGCCTGCTGGGCCTGCAACCTCTGAACTTCAGTCACACGAGTGAGCTGCTCCTCTTTCTCCCTAGAAAAGTTCAGAAAAGCCTCAAAGTTAATATATAAAAGAACTTGGCTTGGAAGAACAATATTTAACCTTCTCTAAAATAAAACTCAGATTTCAACCCTTTGATCCAAATTCTATAAAACTTCTCTTTAAAAAGTGGACGATAACATAACTTGTCTCAGGAGAAAAAGGTACAGACTCATAATACATGAGTTCTGATGAAAGCGCAAGCACTTTCGAAGATTTCCCTAAAAACAAAATTGTTTAGAACCACGTGTCTCCATCAGCTGATGAATGGACAAGCAAAATGTAGCAAACCCATACAGGGACGCTACTCAGCCTTCAAAAGGAATGAGTTTCTGATATGTACCACAACAGGGAAGAACCTGCAGAGGGAAAGCAGCCAGTCACAAGGGTCACACAGGGCGCGATTCTATTAATACGAACTATCCAGAACAGATGAATCCACAGAGGCAGAAAGTAGACTGGTGGTTGCCAGGGCCTGAGGGGGAGGGTAGGGGGAATGGGGAGTAAGAGCTAATGCAGATGGAGTACTTTGGGGGTTTTCTGGTGATGAAATGTTCTGGAATTAGATAGTAGCGATAGTTGGATGTTCTTGAGAATATACTAAATTGTACACTTCACAAGGATGAATTTTATAGTCAGTGAATGACATTTCAATTTCAAAAATGGACCAAGGAAAAATTTTAAAAATGTACCAATGGACGTGCATCTGTAACATGCACGTCCAGCAGAAGTCGCGCTGCAGGGCGAAAGGTGCAAAGGAGTAACGTGATCGCCTGGAATCGCTCTCCTGCCCTCCTGTAGACTTGCCTAAAAGAACTGATAACCATCTCATTTCTTTACACCTTGAACTAAAAGTACATAGAGAAAAGGGTCCGATAAAACAAAAGACACCTTCGCACACAGATGTAATAAAAAAAATAAAGGCTTTTGGTTATAAATGCACAAAAGTTAATAATGGCTAACGTTGAGTTCTGACTAGGTACTGGGCACTGTGCAAATTATTTTTATTTGTCTCCTCTCATTTATTCTCAAAACAAACCTGTATAAGAGTATTATTACATCTCTACTTTTGCAGAACAAGAAACCAGGGTTCAGAGAATATGTCCAAGGCTGCACATCTAGAAATGGGTCAAGCTGGGATTCTGGTCCCGGCAGTCCGCTTCTAGAGCTCACGCTGCTGGTGACTGAGCTATGCTGCTTTCCTGATTTCCCAGACAGCATCTTCTACGGTGTCCCCCCAAAATGAGGTTAGTGACCTTATAAGAGGCTCCAGAGATATCCTTCGCCATTTCCACAATGTGAGGACACAGCAAGAAGGCACTAGCTGTGAACCAGAAAAAGGGCCCTGATCAGCACATGGCCATGCCAGTGCCTTGATCTTGAACTTCCCAGCCTCCGGAATGGCAAGAAAGAAATTTCTATTGTTTATAACCTACCCAACCTGGGTTGCGGGCCAGGTCCCCAGTGAGGGCCATGTGAGAGGCAATCATACATTGCTGTTTCTCCCTCCCATCTCCTCTCTCTAAAAATAAAAATAAATAAAATCTCTAAGAGGTATTGTTTAAAAAAAAAAGATAACAATAATCAATACATCTCTGATAAACTAAGCGGGTTTTCCACTGAAATCCCTTTTCTCCTGTCTGTGTCACAGTCATAGCCACCATTTGAATGACCTCAGCAGTGTCAAACTCACTTTCACCGGGGGCCACACCGGCCTTGCGGCTGCCTTCAAAGGGCCGAATGTAACTTTAGGACTGTATAAATGTAACTACTCCTTAACTACAAGCAAGAAGCTTGGTGCTGCCACTGGGTAGAAACAAGGTGCCGGGCCAGATAAAACAAAGTGGGGGCCGGATTCAACCCATGAGAGCGAAGCCATCCGGGGTCACCCCACACACCAGATGGAGCTCCCAGTTACTGCATTTTGCAGCCATGTGGCACAGTCTGGAACATTTTTAAAGCTTTTCTTTCCATTGTCCACTTTGGTTCACTATTAAACAGGAACTTGATACCTTGTTGTCCTCCATTTTTCTTACATGTTGTTTGTTAAACTAAAATGTCTTAATGTTAAGACTAGTTGCCAAATTCCAAGGCCTTAATATTAGTGGTGTCTTTTGCCACTTAATATTAGCTCATAGATGAGGATGATTAATAAGTGGATGTTATACTGAAGGCTGATTCAAGTGACATCACTACGTAAGACTGAGCACTCTGATGGCTACCGGGAATTTTAATTCGGTCTGGTGCCTTTTTACCCTCCTTACATTATTCTGCTCAAGCAGCAAGAAGCCTTAAATTATATGAAGGGTTTCCTTGAGACACACTGATTATTTTGTTTGAAGACTCCAACATTTGAATATTAAAACAATATATGAGAACAACAAAAATCACAGAAATCATATTGGGTTCTGTGGCCTAGACCTAGGGTGGCAAACGTGACAGATGGTTGTTACAAATGTCTCGTGGACATTTGCTCCGGTGTGATTGGCCTGAACGACTGGAAGGGGCTGCCCAGAATGCTGTCGGAAGGACTCTGAGGCCAGGCTTAGAGGGAAAGGCTGCCATGGTTGCTGAACAAGTAGTATTCTCAGGGGGCTGGGGCCAGGCAGAGCAAGAGCTGCTTCCCTGCCATGCTAGAGAGGCTAGCCCATCCTGTGTTACTCTTACATTTCGGGGGCCCTCCTAAAAGCTCTTGGGGATTATAACTTTTCAAAGGTCTACTCTTGCCTGTTCGGTCTGCCTATAAATAGAAAAGAAGGTATATTGAACAACATTTGAAAACTTTAAAATTGTATATACCATATTATTTTAAATTATGTACCATCACTTAGCTGAAAGAAAATTTTACTAATATATTTTATAAAAATGTATGACTTATGGCTAAAATACCAACTTTGATCTATGAATACTGATAGTCAGTTGTTTTATATATATTTTTTGTCCAGTAATTCACCAGAGCCATTTAGTAAAACACTGTCAATTTAATAAGACCAATATTTTCTCTATGTCACCTCATTCATAACTACCAAGTTTACTTCATTTACTTTATACCTAACTTATGACCACCTAAGTCAAAGTCATAAACTTTGATCATAATCAGGTACATATTACAGACCATATTAAAATATATATCTAAAAAATATTAAAACCTAGTGCAGTGAGGCATGTTGCCTTTCATTGATAACTTCTATCCTGCATTATAAATAGAAAATACTGCTTTATATTAAATAGCAAGCACAGGGAAGTGTGTGAAATCTCCCAACCAACTTCAGTCCGACTACCTTTGCTGAGCTCACTTGGTAGTAAAGCTAAATATCAAAGGAGGCCCCACTCAATGTAAATCAGTGTTCCTGTCCAGTTAAACCATGGCAAACACACTGAGCTCTACTAACACTGAGGAATCTTCTGTCTTAATATAAATGAAATATCTGTCTTAATTTAAATAAAGAGGTGATATGCATTTTAATGGGCGATCTACTTTCATTTCTATCAAAGTAATGGAGAAGACTGTCAGCGTTTGAAAAGAGAAAAATCTGCTCCTTGCTAACGTAAGTACAGTATTCCTTTTTATGATTCCAAATAGTGTGTCCTGTAAGAAGTAAAAAAAAAAAAAAGTGACTTTGAAGATTATTTTTTTCAGTGGAAGTAGCTGTGGAGCTGAGTATAAATGCATCACTCAAATGCCTTAAAGCTGGGCCTCCATGAAGATAAAAAGGTGGGAAGAAGATTTGCTTTTTAGCTCTGATTTATTTATAAAATGCAGTAAATTTTCCTCATCTGAGTATATAGAGCACAAGGAAAAAGAAGCTGCATTCTTATATAACCACAAGCCTGCTCAGATTAAAGGATGTTCTGAAGCACATGATTATTCCAAAAAGGCAATAAAATGTAGGAACTAATGGAGTACAATTTAGTATTTCTTGAGCTTTACAAGCTAACATTTATATGTACAGGCCAACCTTAATTTGAAAATCTTCCCTTTGCACATTTCTGTCCCAGCACTTTTGATAATGATGGCAGAGATCCAACATATATTTATAAGGTTCACATTACAGTATACTTCATTTGCTGCCAGCTTGGCATCTCTACTGGAAACTCCAAGAAAAACAAAACAAAATAAAAAACTTCAAACAAGCCTGAAAGCAGCTACAAGAGTCTCCATTCCCTTTCCAGCTGAGCTGGAAAACAAGACTTTCGAGTAGCTCTATCATCTACGTGCACGGCTCCTCTTGGTCCTTAAACTGATTAAAGTGAGTCAGAAACAGTAAGAAACAACTATGACTTAAAAGGCACTAAAAATAATACCTTTCACTACGCATGATAAGTGGCCTCTTTTCACAAGACTGCTAAGACTAGTGGTCTCCGCTAAATTTTTGTTAAATGGTAAACACTCTGGACATCGAAACATTTGAAACTTTAAGAGTCAGAAAGGAATACTTGGTAAAACAGAAATTTGTATTCATCTTAATATTGGAAAAATGACAACACTCCTCAAACTGACCTCTAGATTCAACACAATTTCTGTCAAAATCCCAAGTGGCATTTTGGAGAAACTGACAAGCTGACCCTAAAATTCATATGGAAATGCAGGGGACTCAGATTGGGTGAAATGTTCTTGAAAAAGAAGTTATTTTGTACAAAGCTAGAGTAAAAAAAAAAAAAAAACCAGTGTGCTAGTGGCATAAGGATAGACAAAAAAAATTAATGGAATAGGATTAAGATTCCAGAAATAAACCTTAGCATTGATTACCATGGATTTTCAGCAAGGGTGCCAAGACAATTCGCCGGTGAAAGGACAGTTTACAACAAATGGTGCTGCCGCAACTGGATATCCACATACGAAAGAATAAGCTGGATTCCTTCCTTACACAATGTACAAAAATTAACTCAAGTGGGCTACAGACCTGTAAGCTAAAAATAGAAAACTCTTAGAAGAAAACATAGGAGTAAATCTTTGCAACATTGAGTGAAGCTAAGCCTTATTAGACCCAACACCAACAGCAGAAACAAGAAAATGAAATATAGATAAAAGGAACTTCAGCAAATTTAAGAGAGGAAAAAAAAAAAAAAAAAAACTCTTGTCCTGCTAGAGATATTATCAAAAAGTGAAAAGAAAATCCACAGAAAGTGAGAAAATACTTGCAAATCATTTATCTGAAGAGACCTGTGTCAAAAATATATAAAGTGCTCTTACAAACCAATAATAAAAAGATAAAGAACACAATTTAAAAACAGATGAAAAACCCGAACAGACATTTCTCCACAGAAGATACACAATTGGCTAATAAGCACACAAAAGGACACTCGGTATCATTAGGGATCAAGAAAACATGAATCAAAACCACAATGAGATACTATTACTCAACCCAGTCTGGCTACAATAAAAAGACGGATAATACCAAGTGTTGTTTGCTTTGTTTTCATCAGGGGAATGTAAATCACAACCACAATGAGATGTCACCTCCAACCTATTACAATGGCTACCATCAAAAAGACAAGATAACAAATGGTGAGGATGTGAAGAAAAGGAAACCCCTGTACACTATGGGCGGGAAAGTAAATTGATACAGCCACTGTGGAAAACAGTGAAGGTTCCTCAAAGAATGAAAAATAAAACTGCCATGTGTCCCAGCAATTCTTCTGGTTATATATCCAAAGACAAGAAATCACTATCTTGAAAAGATAACTGCACCCCCTTCATGTTCATGGCAGCATTACTTACAATAGCCGAAACATTTTTAAAAACCTAGGTGTTCACCAACAGATGAATGCATAGAGAAGATGTACACACACACACACACACACACACACACACACACAGGAATATTATTCAGGAATAAAGAAGAAAATCCTGCCATTTGCGAGATTACTTATGCTAAGCAAAATCTGACAGAGAAAGACAAATACTGTATGACCTCATTTATTTATGGAAACTAAAAAACCCAAATTCAGAAACAGAAAACAGATTGGTAGTTGCTAGGAGGTCCATAAATCCTTTGAAGTCAACTGGATTTGAATCATGATTCAAAAGATCCTGGCATCAACCTCCTGGCATTTTCTAGTTGCTGAGGCCAAGGGTCCTGCAGCAAAGCCTGGGATTCACACGGTCAAACACTGCAGAAAACTGACAAGTATTAAGAAATGGTTCCTATCTTGGAGAAACTGCAATCTGAGGCAAAAGAGAAAAATGCAAGAAAAAGGTCAGACAATACTGTAATTTTATATGTATTCTGTGACAGATTCTAAGTGTTCTAGGAATACATAAATGGGAAGAGCCAGTGAGAGTTCATACGAGAAACCCAATCTCAGAAGATCAGAAGATCAGTGTGCAAAGTATAAAATACGGCAATACAGGTGAATGTAATGTAACATTTAAACAGTTTAAAGTTTTCCATAATAATTTCGTGCTAGACTAACTTCTGCCTATAGTATGGGTTTATAAATAAATTAAAAGAACTCTACCTCAGCCAATAGGAAAGCAATTGACATTTTTATGATAAAATAAGAAAACCTTAAAGTGATCCTTAAAGATAAAACAGCTACAGGGTAAAGAAAATTTCCTTTAAAATCTTTAAACTTCAAAACAAATCCCAAATCTACGTTGTTTCCTTTTATGTTTTTTATATTTAAGAAAGTATTGATTAAATATTCCATATATAAATTACATATCATACATGCAAAGCTACATACATACCCACCAACACATCTTACTTTACAGGCAGTAGTATATCATCAAATAATAGGAAATACACGTTCATCCCTTAAAATGACAAAGCCTAAATACTTCGAAATAGGAGCAGGGCCACTTCTTGTTACTTGGGAGAAGAAAAAGACAGCGTGAAGTCATTCACGCAGAATGATAAGCAAACCAAAGCCAGATCAAAGGAATAAAGAAAAAAAGCTGAAATGTGAAACTGAAATATTTATTTCCTTCAAAATATCATCCATGCCTTGTCCCTGGGCAGTTCAATATTTCAAAGTAGTTGAAAAATATTCTCACTGACATTGATTGCTAGGCACAGTAGATCAAATTTTAAGTAGGAAAATTGTATTTACCAACTATAAATGTAATATCAACAAGAGAAGTTTTTCAGCTTATCATAAATGATTTCTAAATTATGTGAAATATGCATTTAAATTCACAATATTTTCCAATACTGTTAGTGAATGATGCTGCTGCAAACTAACATTTATAGTGTAATCATAATTTCTAAATGTCTGTGCGTATAAAGTAGTGTGACCATTTGAGTGCTTAGTATGCTCATCACAATTTAAGCAGCTCATATATTATTCCATTTCATTTTTATAAGTATTAAAAGTTATTTACTTTTTCCACAAATGAAAAGAATAAAATTTAGAAGAGTTAAGTGATTTGTCCAAGTTTACATATTAATGGCAGAAAAACAGCCCATCTGACCTCAAAATCCAAAGTTGTTTCACTTTATCATGCTATTTCTTTACATCAATACATATATATGTAAATTTTTAATGAATCACTGTTTGATGTTAATTAATTGAACTTACAACTAGGTTCTTACTATAATTTATCCTTACACAACATTAATAATTGTATGCCAAATTACTTTTAGAACATTTGAAAGTTTAAATGTTCATCCAGCATTTACTAGATACCTCTTGTATGCCCAGATCTGTGCTTGGAGCTAGAAATACAAAAATAAGCAAGGCACTGTACCTGCTTCCAGTGCGGGAAAGCGAACAGACTCAATACTATTGTCAGTGTAATAAGAGCTACACAATGATATGAATGAACGCAGTACTAGGAGCACACGGGACCAGAGGAATTCACTGTGCCCATAAAGTGAGCACCGACTCTCAACAGGAAGAGGGCTTCTGTCCTGCGTGGCCGTGTGCAAGCACGCGGGCAAGTGAACGATCTCTGGCTCTGGAGAAGCAATGGTAAATGCCTGTTCAGCCCCTCTCCCTCTCCTGGACCATGGCCTCTGCTCTGCACAGGCTCTGGCTGGCGGCGCTGGCTGGGACCAGGTGAGCACATCTCATCCGGTGCAGGAAGGTCCCCAGCCTCATGTCGGCCACACAGCTAAACCACAACTCCACGTGTCTGTCTTCCATTTTTTTCAAATTAGTTCTAAATCTGAGAGGGGAAAGTGGTGTTATTTATTGGCTGCTAATTCCTCTGAAATAAAAAGAAATGTTAAAAAATGTTCAGATTTTATACAAGTTTACATGAAGAATTTATTCCTATTGAATAAACCCCAGGTGTTCCTAATAAAATTAACTTTATTTTTCATGAATAACCTTCCTTAAAATTCTTAAGGAATCTATAGAAGTATGCTATTCCCATACTAATTCAGACTTTGTTAGTAAGAATTTGTGATAATTTTGACATAGGAGACTTTCAAGTTCACCTTTATTTGATCTAAGATAAGTGTTTTTTTTCAATAAATATTTTATAATAAAATTGTATAGGCTGCATTTAATCTATTTTTATAAATAAACATGATCATTTAAATAAAATTCTAAAATACCTTCCAACTCACACCACCTAAATAAAATGCCTGTATGCTACACAGATGCGAGATCTCAGAGAAGTGTTTCTCTGGAGGTGGGACTGGGATGGACAAAGCTTTTCTAAACATGGGCTGCATGTCTTACAGCTTCTCTGCTCTTGGCGCACCTGCTCCGTTTTCCTCTTGGCAGCAACATAACTACCCAGAACTTCAGCTTGCATATGGTCCACAGTGGCTGCCCAGCCAATCTTCATCACAGTAACGCTCCCTGTTTTCAGCTTCTGCATGGATGCAGTTAGCCTCCGGGTTCTCCACTCCCTAATTCCTGCGCTCAGGGAGGAGGGCGGTGCGGTATAAAACAGTGCTTAAGAATAGATGCCCTAGAGTCAAACACACAATCGCAAATCCTGGCACGTCAACCTATTCCCTGTGTGGCCTTAGACTCTCGGTACCTAATAGTAACATGAACACGCTGCCTCTAGATCAGGGGCCCACTCTAGACCCAATGAGCGTGGCAGAGAGGGGCAGTGGGCCTATGCCGAGAGCATGACGGGCGGCTGTCAGAAGCTGTGGACAGGCCTGTTCTCCCAGGTGGGAACTGGGAAATAAACAATGACGTAGCCAGTACACATTGCCATCAATGAATCATTTTGATAGAGTCATGAAAAAAAGCAGAAAAGGAAATCTACGGGGTGACACAGAAGGCAGAAGGCAGCATTCTATCAGGAAAGGAGACCTAAAAGAAGACTTGGAAGGCCAGGGCGGAAAGGCCAGCTCCAGCTGGCTAAACTGCTTAATCTCTTTGAACCTGTTTCTCCCTTCAAAATGCACATAATAACAAACAACCACGTTAAGATTCTTTGGAAGATAAAATAGGAGAATACATATTAACATTATTTTGTTAACTATAAAACATTAAGTAAAGCCGTGCTGTATTTTCTTAGTTTATCAATTCCGCATCAGGATTGTATTTATTTCACTACATTTCATTGCTAAAGTAAATTTTGGTTGTAGTAAAACTCAAGAAGCTAAATATATAAACTACTTTTTAAAAATGGGATTTGCAAAATGAATTTCTAAAGAAAGCATCCAATGACCCTAAGACACTTTCATGTTCCGAATGACACCTATTGTGTGAATAGTGTCACCAATGTCCTGTCAATAGAGGCCTGGTGACCGTCATGCTGCACTGCCACTCATCTAAAGCAGGGGGTCTGGCGAGAAGAAACGCAGAGCTCTGTGAAGACATATCTACAAAGGAACACTTAGCAGAAGAGAAAACTCCTCTTCCACTTGAAACAAGGCCACAACAGAGCTCTGTCCTTGTCCCGCTCTCCGCCGCGCTCCTGAGAGGGAGGGCGCTGTCAGCACACTCGCTGGGGCTCAGGAATGCTCACAGTAAACTGGAAACTGTGATGCCCTCCACCTCAAACGGTTTCAGATGCTCACGCGGCCCGCAGAAAAGAGAACAGATGGGCCCCGCCACCACCATTGAGACTTCAGAAAGCTATTTTTAAGAAGAACATTGTATTCAGAGTTTTTAGGCATTTCCCAAAGTATAGGGATAATTTTTCTCAACATCACACAAATGTCTGTATTGATGCAAATAGTTTTTAATAAAACTTTAAAAAAAACTTTTTTAAACCAAAAATACAAATTTTGGCAGTGCCTTCTAGCAATTTAGCAATAATTTCCAACCTCAAACATAATGGTACCAGTTGCAAGAAAAGCAAACTATTATATTCCTATTAACTACTTAGAAAATTATTAAAATGAAACATCTTAAATATGTAATAAATACATACTCGCATCATAGCCACAATCTGCAAAATGAATGCTACACGTTAGGAGTTTGATAAAGTTTTCATGATGAATTGGAACTTTCTCCACTAAACAAGGTGAATGTCCTTAGTTTCCAACACTACCACCGTTCAAAACTACATGAACAGTTACAATGGAGCAAGCTAAAGAACAATTAACTTTCCAAGTAAAGAACTTGAAATGTTTCTAATTATAATCACATAGCACCCCTTTAAAAAGCAAAAGCCAAATCAAAGAAAGTCAGACATCAAAAGGCCATTAGGTCTTTCAATACAGACCGTTTCCAGACCTGCTTTACCCCACATAAAACCTCCTTTGGGGTGTTTTCATTTTTCACTAAGAATAGAGATATATGGTTCAAATTACTGAAAGTTTCTTCAAATATTCCTTGACATTTCTGTTTTCCACACCTAAAATGAATATATTTCATATCAATAATAAAAAAAACTAGAGAATTCAAACTTTTATAAGTCACCAATTTTTAAATTTCTTTATTAAATTTCATGATATCAAATTTCAGGAACTATGATTTGGTGAGGAATAAAGGAAATTCAGTAAGGAAATAAAAGCATGTTTCCTTAAGGACAGAAATGTTTGACATTTGCTTATCTATTGTTTATTTTACTCTGACAAAATCTTTCCACCAGATAATTAGATGCCTTAGCTTTACTCCTAACCTCATGCTTGGACATTCATATGGTCCTGGATTCATGTCCTGGAAACATGCCTTCAGGCAGGGAAATTACTCTCCTCCACCAGCCCATTTTCTGTCCTTCCTTCAAAACCTAGTTCACTGCAGAGAAATATTCAGGAAAGTAAGTCCTCCTCCAATGCCACTTTCATCATATCCCACACTGCTACCAATCCATCAACCATGCCCTGTTCGCTGTGGGAAAAAGTACATCCTTCTGCCCCACCTTTGGGTGGATTTGGGGTCCTCCTCAGTCTGGACCACTCCTGTCCAGCTATGCTCATCCTCACGGGTTTCTTCACATACTCTCTGCACTCTCCACCTCTCCAATGCCCATCCTCTTCCAACTCCCTGGATGGCTTTTACTATATACAGGGATACATACATCCGGTATGTAAGCCGTTGTTTCAGGCTATACCTTGGGGACACCATCAGAAAGATATCTGCTATTACAATTAATACCAAATTGAGAGATTATACAAATTTATTACCGATGAAACTTATTTTCTGAGTCCTATGAAGAAACCCAAGCACCTGATAGCTAACAGCCAACAGAACTGTGAGAAGTAACCATCACTGACGACACTTTTCTAGTATTTCAGTTGTATTATTATTATTTAATTTTGCTTTTTTCCTTTTTACTTTAATACAGAGGCTTAAGGCCAATGTGAAATTGAGATTAAAAAGGCATTGCTTTCCACATGGCCAATGATTTCCATCTCCTCTCAATTATGTTTTGTTTGTAAGATCTGATTTCTTATCACTAGCATTGGCACTGTTTTTCTGATTTGCAAGAATATAATAAAATATTAAAATTACTATGTAAATGAACGGCCCTAGCAAACCGAGACAGTACTCTCATACTGTCCAAGGGCCAGAAGGTGTAATAACCAAACAATTTCATTGTAACCCTCTTGGCATAAGGTGGTGATACTTTTAATTTATTGTTTTTACTATGATAATTATACATGGAAGGATATGGATGGTAAATATCTGTCAGAGTACTTTTAGCACTGATCAGCAGAGAAAAATTTTATTTATGAAACCTAGCAAAGAGACATAGGCAAAATACCCCAAAGCAGGGAAGGGCAACTTACTCAGTTTAACTGCTTACCGTAATTCAATAGGAATATCACATTAGAATATTCAAGTCTCTTAGTTATAATTCTATAATTATCAAACAATAGGTTAACCAATAGCTTGAATGCTGGAATAGACTAGTCCACTAGAAATAAAAATCCTTACCAAATGCCTAGAAGCCTTTTACATAATTCTCAGTAACTGTTCTCTTTTCGTGGGCTATAGCAGCCGCTACAAGTTGCATAAAAGGGAGCTATGTCTGCTGTCTCCCAGAGTATCATTTTGAAGACCAATAACAGAAGCTAAGTACAAGAAAAAATAGGCTTCCCAGCAACCCTACTCATAGGTATACACCCAAAGAATTGAAAACGGCACTCGAATACTTGTACATGAGTGCTCATAGTAGCCCTATTCGCAATAGCCTAGAGATGGAAACCTAAATGTCCATCAACAGTTGAGTGGATAAAAAAATTATGATATACACACACAGTGAAATAGTATTGAGCCATAAAAAAGGAAAGAAGGAATGATACATGCTACAATGCCGCTAGACCTAGAAAACACCATGCCTGTGAAAGGAGCCAGACACAGAAGCTCACATATTGTGTGATTCCAATTGTATGAAATACCGAGAACAGGTACATCCACGGGGACGGAAAGCAGATTCATGGTTGTGAGGATCTGGGAGCAGGTGGGGAGTGCGGACTAACTTGTTAATGAGTACGGAGTTTTATCTGGGGGTGAAGTCAATGGTTTGGAACTAGATATGGGTGGGGTTGCACAACACTGCGAATGCACTGAACGTCACTTCAAATGGTTAATTTTATGTGATGGGAATTTTACCTCATTACATGTGAAACTGTGGAGACAGTAACATCACGCTCCCCATGTATCATATTTTTTCCTGTATAATGCACACCCACGGTATTTGTGCGCATTATACACGAGATTATTATACCCCACTACTATGCCCATGGTACGTAATCATTACTCCCATGTATAATGCACATCCTTATTTTTCCTTCAAAAAATCTGAGCAAAAAGGGTGCATTATACATGGCAAAATATGGTAGTTATGCTCCTGGTGTGTTTTCTTAAGGTTATTTTTTTCCTTTTAGTCTTTTCTTGACCAGTGTGATAGAGACCCATATAATTTATTAAGTACTTTTTCAAAGTGATTTTGGTGATGCTGTGCATTGTGTTTCCGATTTCACTGATTTCTGCTCTTTATTTCTTATACTTTCTTCACGTTTACTTTGTTTTTATCTGACTTCTTGAGGTGGAGGCTTAGCTCACTTCAGTTGAGATACCAGATTACAGGTACTTTGTAACATCTGATGAATAATACCTTCATGATCTTTCAGTTTTTAATATTTGTTATTTAAAAGTACAACTTTATGTTTACAAAGATGAGGGTTTTAAAAGAAAACTGACTGCTTTCTTATGATTACTAATTTAATTGCACCAAGAACAGATCATTGCTGACAACGATTCTTTGAAAGCTTGTAACTTCCCTTACGACTTATCCTGACTATCCAGTCAGGTCCAGCTACCAAGAGAGAAGATGACTTGGTGTTGCCAGATCCTACATGTATCAAGAGAAAGCAGAAATCCAAATTTCATGTGAAATCTCCTAATTGTATCATGTTGAAGAACAACTCCAATTTTTCACAGGCCTAATTGAATACACATGCAGAATGACTCAACCTGCAGCCCAAGAATTTGTAACAACTATTGGAAAGCGTGAAGTCGAAATGAGAACGTCGAAATGGGTAAGAAAAAAGCACAGAGGCATCAAAGACAAGAGCAGCAGGTAGGAGAAAAAACCAAGGGAAAGGAATGACTTATAAAACATCCTAGAACCCTACGGAAAATGAATTTAAAGGTGAAATGTAAAAAGTGAGAAATAAATAAAAATACTCAAATGTCATATAGCAATAAATCCTATAAAGAAAATTAAGGAAGTAAATGATCTGAGACTAGGATATACATTTGTAAGTTGTTGCTATAAGGATGGTGTCTTAGATTGGTTTCTACAGCTATAAGCTTAGATTGGATTGTCTAAGGAGAGACTCTAGAGTAAATATAGAATGAATAGGCAAAGAAGACTGAATGGAAAGAAGGAAATCAGAAGACTGTGTGTCACAAAAACTGAAGAGGAGAAAGTTTTAAGGAAGGGAGATGAACAAAATCCAAACTGGAGGTCACCCTAAGTTTTGGAGATACAAGAAAAAAGCCAGACTAGAGTGGACTGAAGAACGGAAGTGGGAGATGAGACGGAGGCGATAACTAAAATCACTCGAAAGAAGTCTGAGTACAAAAGTAAAGACAGAAAGGACCACAGACGAAGGTGGGGCAGGTTGAGAAAGGGGTTTGAGGTGGAGACCTACTTGTGTCCACCTGTTAAAATGACCAGTGTGGCCCGACAACGAGGGGTCTACACTAGACTGCACAACGAAGGGACACACAGTGACTGTGACAGGAGGCCAGGGATCGCTGGAAGGACGCACCTCAGAGATGAACAGAACACAAAAAAGTGAGGGTTTAAAACAAGGACATTACTGTAATTAGAAACAGTATTTTGGTTTGGAGTTGCAAGACCAGAAATAGCACCAATTTGACATGCAATTAGCGGTAGGTTACTGGGGAGCAGGAGGAGATGATGGCAAAGCGATGACAGAAGCGTCCCTAGATATTCCACTGACAAGCAGTGTCAGGAGTTGTTTTAAAGAGGGAGAGCGGAATCAAAGCTCAGAAGGAGCTGACTGCGGCCTATGTGACATAAAGCATATATCGATGGTGTAAAAAAACAAAGAACACTCATGGCAACAGAGAATGGGATTTTCCGGAGTTAAGAAAAAACATTTGGGAGAGCTGAGTCAGTCTTTGGTTCACTTACTAATTCTTTAAAAATATTTTTTTAAGATTTTACTTATTTAATTTTAGAGAGAGGGAGAGAAACATCGATGAGAGAAACATCAATTGGTTGTTTCTCGCATGCCCCCAGCCAGGGGTCTGGCCAGCAACCCAGGCATGTGCCCTGACCAGGCATTGAGCCGGCGACCTTTCAGCCTGCAGGATGAGGCCCAACTCACTGAGCCACACCAGTCGGGGCTCACTTACTAGCTTTGCAGAAAACTAACAGCATCACACTGCTCAGGAGGTCATACAGCTCTACAAGGCTCACTATTCTCTTGAAAAAGAGTCAAAAGCAAGCTGAGCTCAAGAACATTTGTTTTTTAAAAAAATCAAATTTCATGGTCATGGGAAGATCACTGTGTATTTAGATTTTAGTCACACATACTAATCTCTAATTGAATCTATAGCAAATCACAATAATTGATTCTAAAACTGATGATGTAGACTTAGCATAAATGGGTTTTATTATGCAATGACAAAAAGAATAGGGGATATATAATACATTTCAAAAAATTCTATCAAAAACAAAGTTAACAATGGTAGTGTTCACATACAGAATGACATGTGGCAGTACTTCCTGAATAGTTTCTCTCAGTGCTCAGTACAGTACTTAAAAAGAGAAAGAGGAAGTAAGTGTTTGGTTGGGGGGGGATCCTAATGACAGTAAGAACTAAAATAAACAAATAACACAACACAATGGAAAAACCTGGGAGAAATCACCAAAAATATCAAGCAAATAGAAGTGAATTGATAAAAAAAAAATATCCACACAGGTCCACCTGAGGAAATAAAACCTGAGAAAAATGATGTAGAAAGACCATTCCTTTCTTCCTCAGGTCAAAGATTCTGTGTCTTGAAAAAAAATTTTTCTTTGATGAGGGGATTCTTCCACATAATGGAAAACCTCAGAGTAAAATGTGCCGATGTTTACATACACCCATCCGGAGCCCGTAAGTCCCCGAAAACCCCGGGACTGAGAGTAAAGGGTGAAGAGTGTGCACTGTGCACAGGGAGCGGCAGCTCCACAGCTAAGGTAATGGGGATGGAATAAAAAAAGAAGAGACCTGACTTCAAGATACAAATATACCAAGAACTACAGGATTCACGTTCATTCAGAAAAAAAGAGCCTCACCATATAGGTTATAAAAAGGTATCCTATCGGTAGACTTTCTAAAGACATTTTCCTACAAACTCGGGATGTCACCGGCAGCTGACAAGTAACATTTCTGTCCAGCGGCAGGTCTTCCAGAGACTGTACACATTATACAAGTCAACACGGAGCAGAGACAGAGCAATTCACAACCAAACGTTCAATACATAGAACACTGAAGCCAGATGGTATCTACAAAAGTTCATACACAGTAGAAATTCAGTAAGCATTTGTTAAATTTAAAAAAACATCAAAACTGGACAAAATTTACCTTGTACAAGATTGAGTAACAAGGTAGAGATATAACAATTAAAGTCTAAAAGCTATTGCAAAACCTGTGAACAGAAACCAGGGGAACAAACATTCCAGGTGCACAGAAGAAAAACTGACTGTCAAATGATCTAATACACTACCCAGAAATAAGTACCCAAAACTGTGAGGTATCTGATGATGGCATGTAGTCTCTATGAAATAGAGGACAAAGTCTTAAGAATTATCTAAGACAAAGGGATTAAAGAGATGAATCTTATCTAAGACAGATTAAAAATGGGGAATGGTTAAGATTAAGAAGGGGTAAAAGAAAGAAAAATTTAGAGCAGAATAAAAATTCATAAGGGAAGTGGAGACGACCATAAATGCAGGTACAGAAAACCAAATCAGTGATGTTAAAAACCAACTTGAACATACACTCAGAAGACAAAAAAGAACAGATGAAAATATAAGAATGAAAATTAAAAATACAAAGGAATGATAAAAGATACAAAATGGATATGAAAAAGGGATGCTAAAAATTAGAAAATGAGCAATTCAATAACACGTTGAACACATGATTCTGGAGTGTAACAGACAGATCTGGGTCATACAAGAGGATGTGAAATTTACTAAGTATGTATATGGTACTTGAAGCTAGGGAACTTGTTGAGATCACTGAACAAATATAAACACAGAAGAAAAAATGGTCAAGGATTGAACCTGGAGAACTCTGAAATATATAATCCTGATAGAAAGGGAGGACTCAGTTCAGAGGGAATTGAAAAGAAGCACGCAATCTGTTAGGCAGAAAACCGTCAGATGCTTCTAGTTCTGTGGAAGCACTGAAAAGAAAGTTTTAGGAAGAAAAAACCCTCCAAATTAGAGGGGAACAACCAAGATGGTGACACAGGAGACCCCTCCTTCCACAGACACACAGAATGTACAGCTGCACTTGCAGTGATGAACTCTGAAAGGAATCCAGAAACTAGCTGATTAACTCCTACACAACACCAGGCTCTGGGTATACGCCAAAGGGTATAGGGTACCTACCAAAAGCCTTCAACCAAAAATTACACATTATGGTTAAAGTGTTCCTTACGCCCAAGGATGCCCACATTCACTGTGATATTCAACATGTTATTGGAAATCCTAGCCAGTGCAGAAAGGTGAGGATGGTGAGAGAGAAAATAAAAAATTGAAAAGGAAAATCAATTATTCACTGATTATTTGTTGTCATTATCCACACAGCAGATCCAAGATAATTTACAGACAAACTTTGAAGGTAAATTCAGCAAAATTGCTAGATGTCAGAGTTCAATATCAGCTGGATCCATCAAATGGAAACTGTATTTTAAAAAAAGATAAAATACAAAATGGTACCATGAACTATAGGATACTTAATAATAACCTAACCAAAATATGTAAAATACATATGGAGAAAATTATCAACATTAATTAGCAGGCATTAAAACAGACAAATTAATGGAGAAATATGCTATTTGTGGAAGAGAGAAAATGATACAGTAAAAATTCTAATTCTACTTAATCTATAAAATCATGCAAATATAATCCCAATAGAATTTTTAGTAAAAGATTATTCTAAAATTGAAATAGGAGAGCAAATGACTAAGAATAGCTAGGAAAATTTTATAGATAAAAAATAGTGTGGGGGGAAAGAATCGAGTGTGGGGAATAGAGTATGGGAGGGGATGTTCTCACTCTATGACAGCTCAAGATTTAATATGTATTCAGAGTAACTAAAATAGCACTAAGAGTAAACAACTCTATTTAAATGTGATCAAAAGGTATTTTGATTTTCTTATTTGTGTTTTTCTGTAATTTTCCAAACTTCTACAGCAAATATGTGCTAGTCTGGGGATAAAAATAAAGCTAAAGAATAGATACTCTGAAAAGTCTTCTCACTGGACAATGTCAGGTTCATTTTAATATAAACCCTCTATTACAATGGCAGAAAAGAAAAACATTTCTCTTATGGATTAGCTTAGAACTTAAAGGGTAGTGACAAATAATGAACTTATAAAATAACTCAACTATAACCCTGGCTGGTGTGGCTCAGTGGATTGAGCATCAGCCTGCAAACCAAAGGGTCATTGGTTCAATTCCCAGTCAGGGCACATGCCTGGATTGAGGGCCAGGACCCCAGTATGGGGTGGATGAGAGGGAACCACACATTGATGTTTCTCTCCCTCTCTTTCTCTCTCCCTTCCCCTCTCTCTAAAAATAAGTAAATAAAATCTTTTAAAAAATAACTCAACTATAGCCCTGGCTGGTATAGCTCAGTGGATTGAGCGTGGGCTGGGAACCAAAGGGTCCTGGTTCGATTCCCAGTCAGGGCACATGCCTGGGTTGCGGGCCAGGTCCCCGTGAGGGCCATGTGAGAGGCAATCATACATTGCTATTTCTCTCCCTCTCTTTCTCCCTCCTTCCCCTCTCTCTAAAAATAAATAAAAATTTTAAAAAAATAAATAAACCCCCAAAATCCAACCTGTAAATGCTAATATTTAAAAAAATAAATAAATAACTCAACTATAATATATTTCTGCTTGCATTTAATCCTACTTTGATATAATTAATCTAATTCTAGTTACATAAAATCTAAAATTATTTCATACATGTCAAATAATTTCTTCCTGCTCCCCAACTCAATACAATATCTAAACTGTTAGAGGTAACATTATAAACAGATATGGTAACATTATAAACAGATATGAACATCTAATACATTTTGATGGAATAATAAATTATATCTGTTCTTAATATTAGTCATAATAGTAATAGAAAAAATATACTGAAAATTAACAAATGCAACTGGTCTTTAAATTCATACATTCCTGGTTAAGACCAACACCACACACCCTTTAATAAGTACCAGAAGTTACAGGCCACTTTTACATTGTAGTGGAGGAGGTTTTAGAATTCCTCTTATAAGGAAACTTTTTAAAAGTACAGATCTGTTTTCTAAACAGAATAAAATTTCCTATCAAGGTGACCCTATAAAGATATTTTCATTCACTTATTAAAGATAGAGGTCTTTATATTGACTATTCAAGTTTGCATGCATCTTTTTAGCTTCTTTCTAGATAGTTCCTTAATTCACATTTTTTCCATTTTAAAGTATATATCACTATTAATTCCTTGAGATAGTTCCACTAACCTTACAAAGAAAATGACTGAGCCATGTTTCTTCACTTTGGCTGTATATAAAACTAACTTTAGAATTATATTATTCAGCTATACTTTAAAATTTCTACACAAGATTAATTTAACCTAGCTTTCCCTTTCCACCAAAATTCAAAATTCAAGCTCCTGGGTAAACAGGAAGGTTATCTGCTTTTAATGCAACTTCATCCAAATTTTTGCAGTAAGCAATATTCTATTAAAAAACAAACCTAATCAACATGTAGCCCACTCCTTTGAATTATCACAAGATTGATTAGTATTCCATTTAAGTCTTCTTTTAAGATTAGTTTCTAGCAAATAAAAGTACAAAAACACTGCCATTATAACTTTGCAGTTTTATTATCTTTACTCTAAGGCATTCCTATTTGAAGATTAATCCCTGTTCCTACTAATATAAATGTTGATTTATAACAGCAAACAAGCAACCAAAGATAAATGAAGGAGATTTAAAAGAACCTTATAGGAAGGCTTTTTCACTCATGTTTAAAAATATAACTTCTTTAAAAATATAACTTTAGGGGTAAATAATCTGCTTTCCACTGTAATGGGAGATTATAAATACTATGTACACTGAGCAAGAAAAAAAACTTTTTCAAAAGCTTATGACTGTTAGAAAAATAACACCCCAAAACTATTTAATAAATTTCCTCACTTTAAACAAAACTATAGATAAAGTCAGGCAAAAGAAGAGATGCCGCAAATTTTTGTATAAATAAATAATTGTATGCCATGACTTTCAATAAACCACATGGTAAACATTTGCCTAGTATCACTAACATTGAAAGTTGGCTTCAAAACTTTCAAATTAAGAAATAATTCAAGCATATTTTGAATTACCTAGAAAACATCAAGAACTTGTTTTTTAAAATTCTATGTGCAAGTGAAATTGTACTTATAAAGGCAATGGTATATGAAAATATGATTATACATTTTCAAACAATAAAAAAAGAGCTACTAATAACAGAAGTCTTTTTTGGAGGGAGCAATATAAAAAAGAAAATAAAAATATGTTAAAAGTAAGCCCTTAAGAAATTTTAAGCATGATGGTGGCAGTGAGTCTGTCATACATGGCCTTTATTGTGTGGAGGTATGTTCCCCTGTTCCCACTTGGCTGAGTTTTTATCATAAATGGGTGCTGGACTGCATCTCCTGATATGATCATGTGGTTTTTATCCTGCATTCTGTTTATGTGGTATATCATACTTATTATTAATATTTTACCAACCTTGCCTCCCTAAATAAATCCCACTTGATCATGGTATATGATCTTTTTGATGTATTGCTGCATTCAGTTTGATAATATTTTGTTGAGGGTTTTAGCATCTATGTTCATGAAGGACATTGGACTACAATTTTATTTTTTGTAGTGTCTTTATCTGGTTTTGGAATTAGGATAATGCTGGCCTCATAAAATGAGCTTGGGAGTCTTCCCTCCTCTTGAATTTTTTTGAATAGTTTGAGAAGGAGAGGTGTTAATTCTCAGAATGTTTGGTAAAATTCACCTCTGAAGCCATCCGGTCCAGGGCTATTGTTTGTTGGAGGTTTTTTGATTACTGCTTCAATTCCATTAGGTGCAATCTGTCTTTTCAGATTCTCTGATTCTTCCTAATTTAGTTTTGGAAGAGTGAATGTTTCTAGGAATTTATCCATTTTTTCCGGGCTGTCCAATTTGTTGGCATGCAATTGTTCAGAATATTTTCTTACAATCCTTTGTATTTCCTTGGTGTCAGTTGTTATTTCTCCTCTTTCATTTTAGATTTTATTTGGGTCCTCTCTCTTTTCTTCTTGATGAGTCTGGTTAAAGGTTTGTCAATCTCATTCATCTTTTCAAAGAACCAACTCTTGAATTCATTAATCTTGTTTTTATCCTGTGTTTTTTAGACTCCATTTCATTTATTTCTGCTCTGATCTTTATTATTTGCTTCCTTCTACTCACTTTGGGCTTTGTTTGTTATTCTTTTTCAAGTTCCTTTAAGTGTAAAGTTAGATTGTTTATTTGAGCTTTTTCTTGTTTCTTGTAATGCTATGGAGTTCCCTCTTAGGACAGCTTTCCCACAGTCCCACAGATTTTGGGTTGCTGAGTTCTCATTTCGTTTGTTTCAAGGTATCTTTTGATTTCTTCCTTAATATCACTGTTAACCCATTCATTGTTTAATAACATGTTATTTAGCTTCCATGTCTTTGTGTATTTTTCAGTTTTCTTCTTGTGATTGATTTCTAGTTTCATAGCATTATGGTCAGAGAAGATGCTTGATATGATTTCAATCTTCTCAATTTATTGTTTTGTGTCTTAACATGTGGTCTATCCTAGAAAATGTACCATGTGGACTTGAAAAGAATGTATATTCTGCTGCTTTGGGATGAAATGCTCTGAGGAAATCAGTTAAATCCATTTGATCTACCATGTCATTTAAGGCCACTATCACCTTGTTGATTTCTGTCTGGAAGATCTATCCACTGAAGTCAACGGGGTGTTAAAATCAAGGGTGGGAAGTGGGGATGTGGGGGGAACATGGAGACAGCTGTACTTGAACAACAATAAAATAAAATAAAATCCCCTACTATATCTGTATTTCTGTCAGTCTCTCCCTTCATGTCCACTGAGATTTGCTTTACATATTTAGGTGCTCCTATATCGGGTGCATAAATGTTTACTAGCATTACATCCTCTTGTTAGATTGTTCCTTTTGCCATTATGCAAAGTCCTTCTTTGTCTCTTCCTATAGCCTTAGTTTGAAAGTCTATTTTGTCAGATACAAGTTTTACTAGCAATATTTTTCTGGTATGTCTCCTCTGGCAAGGGAAACAAAAGAAAAAACAAACAAATGGGACTATATCAAACTAAAAAGGTTTTGCACAGCAAAGGAAACCATCAACAAAATGAAAAGAAAGCCACTGAATGGGAGAACATATTTGTCAATACATCTGATAAGGGGTTAATATCCAAAATTTATAAAGAACTTATAAAACTCAGCACTGAAAAAAACAGAGAATCCAATTAAAAAATGGGCAAAGGACCTGAATAGACACTTCTCCAAAGAGGACATACCAATGACCAATAGACATGTGAAAAGATGCTCAATGTCACTAATCATCAGAAAAATACAAATTATTGGATAAAACCACAATGAGATATCACCTCACACCTGGCAGGATGGCTATCACCAATAAATCAACAAATGACAAGTGCTGGCGAGGATATGTAGATAGGGGAACCCAAATGCACTGTTGGTGGGAATGCAGACTGGTACAGCCACTGTGAAAAACAGTATGGAGATACCTCAAAAAATTTAAAATTCAATTGCCTTATGATTCAGCTATGCCACTTCTGGGAATTCATCCGAATAAACCTGAAACACTAATTTGAAATAACCTAAGTGCCCCTAAATTCATTGCAGTGTTACTTACAATAGCCAAGATTTGGAAGCAGCCCAAGTGCCCAACAGTAGGTGAGTGCATAAAACAACTATTATACATTTACACGATGGAATACTACTCAGCAGTTAAAAAGAAGAAAATTTTACCCTTTGTGATACCATGGACAGACCTGGATAACACTATGCTAAGTGAAATAAGCCAGTCAAAGAAAGACAAACCGGACCAACAAATTATTTTTAAGGTTTTCTATTTAGCAACTCAGCCAATACATTTTAAGAAAAAGTGAGGGAGAGAGAATAGTTATGCAATCTTCCCAGACAGAATCTGATGTTAAGTTTGTTTGATCCTGGGTATTTTTTGGCCTTTCTGTAAGTGATTCCTGTTTGTAGGTTTGGGAAGACAAGGAAAATGGCATTTACTGGTTCTCTGGTAGTTAACACTGAATTCAGGTAAGCTTCCCTTCTTAAATCACCTTCTTGGGTCAGGTACCCTGTGAACCTTTCTCCCATTAAAGTTCTTATCACTCTACAGTATAATTGCCAAAGCTCTTGAATATCCTTCCCACCAGACTACAAGGTCCTCTGGAAAGGGGCTACACATTACCTGAGTCGTGGTAGGATCCCCATATTTATTGAGTAAATCGATGTTTTCCACCTAAAAACTGTGAGATAAAACCTAGTAATAAGCAGGGTCTAATCACCTTAATGAATGAATGGAGAAGACAAATACAATCTAGTATTTTAATGTGTACGTTTAAATTTTATATCATGAGACAAAACCTTCCCTAAACAACGCCTGTAGAGTAGTTCATTTTCAAATATAACTGGAAGATTTCATTACCCACATTTCTCCAAAAATTCTACAGTGGGATTTCTAAACGTTCTGAGACCTAATCTTACTGTTTTGTTAAATCTGTTTTCATTTAACAAGAAGCAAGCATATGAAACTACCACATTCTATTTTCTTATATTCCTATCACTTAAAAACAACTAAACTAATTTTTACCTTTTTTACAAAAGTTACTGGCAAGCAATAAAATTCTGAAAATAGAGATTCATGATGGAAAACTGACTCAAACAAAATCACAGCAAGGCTATTATAAAAATATAATATTTAGTTTCTAGCTACTTAATTTGGCTGGCAATTCAGAAGAAGTATTTTTTAAATGAAATATATTCCAATTTTACTCACTTCAAAGCTTCCTCCAACTTATGGATTTTCTTCTGAGCATCTTCTTTTTCTTTATCAAGTTCACTCTGTAGGTCATGAACCTGCCAATGACAAGGCATGTCAAATTTATCAAAGACAAGTAAAGTCTACTCCAAGGAAAAAGACAGACAATAAAACAGCAATCCCAAATCATTTTTAATACAAAATTAGATTTAGACATTTCAAGAGAGAGACTTGGTTAACCATAATCATTTACCATACAATTATTTCAATACTCTACTTCCAATACCAATTTTCTGGTCAAAGTTAATAACTGTTTGAATCTCCCTGCATGTGGATTCCCTGTAAACTGATATGTAAAAAACTCAAAAGGAAACAATCACTTGAATTTTTTTTAAAAATTACATATTGGCCAAAGGAAAGGAATCACGTGTGATTCGGGAAAATACAGTAAATAATGTGTCTATATTCCCAGGCACATACAGGTTATGATGAAATAGTTTTCCTTTCCACTGCTGGGAATGATTCCGATAACTATTGACTGAGTTTAGGAGTTCAGTACCCCCACCATGAGTATCCATTTCCTGAATGTGGCATCCTTTGAGTAGATGGGTTGGCAGCATGAATCATAGTAATAAATGAAAATTTTGCTTCACAGAAAACTCTTCATATGCAAATGCACATAAGCATACCCAATGTGGACATAAATGGATCTAGAAATAGGAAAAGAAACTCTGGTACAGCTGGAGGGAAAGGGGATTAAAACAGCAGCCATGATTCCACATACACAGCCATTGAGGGTGCAGGGTCAGGGGGTAGGAAAGAAAACTCAAGTCAGTGGGATGGAGATACCAGCCAGCCTCACACCTGCTGGCAACCCAGGAGAGGCGGCGAGTGCAGCTGCCGGGCACAGGGGATAGCAGAGGGACGACCAGAACAAAACCAACAAAACGCATTCCCCCCACACAATCACAAACCTTTCCAAACACAGAATTGATGCTAGCCAAAAGTACCTGTCCTTAGTTTAGCTATTAAGACTACTTTGGATGGAGATCTACTTAACTCAAAAAACCCTATATTCTTCATTTTCTTTTTATAATTTTTGTATTTTTCCCTTGGTGTTTGAGTGAAATACATACAAACATACATAAAATGTCTGCTTGTAAACCAAAAGAAGTGAGAGTAGAGAGGAAACTTTCCATGAGAATATCGAAAGGCTTCATCCGGCTGCAATGAAGGCAATTGCCACGGTGAGAAAAAGACTGAGGAACAGAGAGGAACAGGTCCCGTAGTGGGGAGAGCGGGCCATCAGGAGAAGTAGGAGACAGGAGTCCCTCCCCATATTTTAAATGGTAAAATTAAAACACTTCATAAATACCTACCTTATTAGGAAGAGGAAGAGCAACTAACTTGCACTGCAAATTTTTGCCACTAGATTTATTTTACTTTACAGAAGGGGAAAATCTATTGCCCAAAATTTTATCAGGTTCAAGATTGAAATTAGTCTTACTTATCTTGGATCCATAGTATGTGTTAGAGTGCTTGGTACATAGTAAACATGCTAAATTAAAGTGAGTAGATTATAAAAGCAACAGACCATTTTCTTTGTATTGAAATTCAAATGTATTTTAAGCTCTTTGTATTGATCTTTATCTGACACAGGGTGGATCTTCTAAAATTTACGTGCACAGACCTTCAGAAAAGTCTCCTAGCATCTTTTCTTAAAAAAAAGATGTTATTTATTTTTAGAGAGAGGGGAAGGGAACAAGAAAGAGAGGGAGAGGAACATCAATGTGTGGTTGCCTCTCATGTGCCCCCTATTGGGGACCTGGCCTACAATCCAGGCATGTACCCTAGACTGGGAATCGAACCAGAGATTCTTTGGTTCCCAGGCCTGTGCTCAACCCACTGAGCTACACCAGCCAGGGCTCCTAACATCTTTAATTATGTCTGTGCTCATCTATTCAGAGTCCCCCTTCAGGAGCATCACTTGTTGTGCATGGGTTATCTGTTTCCTTTTTCAAAAATTTTTATTCTTTGCCCTTTTCCTTTGCAGTTCAAAAAATAATGGTTCGTCCTTAATATCACTTACTTAATTCTGTACAACCCCCGCTCTACCCCTAACCAGTTCCTATATGGATTTTAAATGTTAGTGTGTTTCAGGTTCCTTACAGCCCTTCCTGTGACAATGACTTCCATCTTCACTTCATCCTTTTTTTTCCTTAAGAAACCTATTCCTCTGTCATAGACATCCTATTTTCTGGTACTCTACTGATCAATTTCTTGATGTTTTCTTTTGGAATAACCCATTTCCAAAAGAAACCCCTTTCTCTAAGTCTTCAGTATAATGCTCTCATTCCTTGGCTCTACAATATTTTTCCACAGACCCCATTTTGACTTTTTTTCCTACACACTCTTTTTTTAAAGATTTGTTCTTTAAATTTATTTATTTTTAAAGTGTTTTATTGTTTATGCTATTACAATTGTCCCAAATTTCCCCCATTGCCACCCTCCACCCAACCACCCCCAATCCCTCAGGCAATCCCCACACCACTGTCCGTGTCTGTGGATCATGCATATATGGTCTTGTCGAATCCTTTCATCTTCTTTCAACGAGTCCCCCCACCCCCCTCACCCTTACAGCTGTCAGTCTGTTCCTTGTTCCTGTGCCTCTGATTCCACTATGCTTGGTAGTTTATTTCATTCATTAGATTCCAGTTATAAGTGAGATCATATAGTATTTGTCTTTCATTGCCTGGCTTGTTTCACTTAGCATAATACTCTCTAGTTCCATCCATGCTGTCACAAAAGGTAAGAATTCCTTCTTTATTTTTACTGCTGTGTAGTATTCCGTTGTGTAAACGTACCACAGTTTTCTTTATACACTCATCTATTGATGAGCACTTACGCTGTTTCCAAATCTTGGCTATTGTCAATAATGCTGCTATGAACACAGGGGTGCATATATTGTTTTGAATTGGTGTTGCAGTATTCTTTGGATATATTCCCAGAAGTGGATTGCTGGGTCAAAAGGCAGTTCAATTTTTGATTTTACGAGGAGATTCCTTACTGTTTTCCAGAGTGGTTGCACCAGTTTGCATTCCCACTACCAGTGCACTAGGGTTCTCCTTTCTCCACATCCTTGTCAGCATTTGTTCACTGATTTATTGATGATGGCCATTTTGGCAGGTATGAGGTGATATCTCACTGTGGTTTTAATTTGTATTTCTTTGATGATTAGTGAGGTTGAGCATTTTTTCATACGTCTATGGGCCCTCTGTATGTCTTCCTTGGAGAAGGGTCTATTCAGATCCTTTGCCCATTTTTTAATTGGATTGTTTATCTTCCTGGTGCTGAATATATTTTGGAGATCAAACCCTTGTCCTTCTTGAAGAGAGTATTTGTTAAGATTTGGTGTTAAAAAAGAAGTACAAGGGGCATAACCTTGCTTCTATTACATGTTTCCCAGTGTGGTCTCCTCCTCAGAGCTGCAGCTGAAACCCAGTTCCCAGGAAAGCCCCAGAAGGGTTTGGGGATTTCTACTGAGGAGGTGTTTTCCTCCACACCCCACAGCCTACTCCCCGCTCCTCTGAAGCAATACGTGACACATATGGACAGCAATATGGAGCCACTATCGGAGTTGCTGATGAGTCACCGTGGTTTACATATTGGGACTGTGCCTCCAATATGCTGTGTCATCAGGGGTTTCCCCTGTCTTGCTGCTCAAGTTTTTTCTGGGACTCAGAACTCTGCATGAAAGCATAATTGAGATTTACCCCTTTAAGTGAAAACTTCACAAAATTAACTGTTTTTCAGAAAAATTTATCTCAAATCACATGGTGATTATGAGTGTGAGCTCTGGAGTCAGAGTGCATGTTTGTCCCCACTCCTCACAAGTCACTTCACACACGGCGCCTCCGGGGCCTCGCCTGGGAAATGGGGACGACAGTGACTTACTCCATGTGGACCTCGTAGAGCAACACTGGGAACATAATAAACACTCAACAACTGTTAAAAATTATTATCATTTCCTGGCTGGTGTAGCTCAGTGGATTGAGCGCAGGCTGGGAACCAAGCGGTCCCGGTTTGATTCCCAGTAGGGGCACATGCCTAGGTTGCAGGCCAGGTCCCCGTGAGGGCCATGTGAGAGGCAACCATACATTGCTGTTTCTCTCCCTCTCTGTCTCCCTCCCTTCCCCTCTCTCTAAAAATAAATAAAAATAAAATCTTTAAAAAAAATTATTATCATTACCTTCTCTGATTAAATATTCTACACACAGCATTTTCTTGGAAACTCAAGGTTGTTACAAACACCCGAAGTCACAGTATGCCACACTGCAGTCATTCCCTTGGACGGACTATTTGCCCTTCCAGAAAATGGCCCCTGGATTGATAAGAAATTTCAGTTCTTGCAAGTGCTTTTTATCATTCGAAATTCACCCTTAACCTCTGTCCAGGTTTCAGTGGCCACTTCCGGATGCTTGGTCAGTGTACTAACACAAGCACCTTTATCTAATTTATGCTTCTAAAACCATTAGAACCATTTCTATCACAGGAATGGAACTATCTGAATGGGAGAATGGCAGACTTCCCTCTGAGTTAAACGTGTGTGTAAAAGCACAGACTTTTGAGCTGGGAGTTCCTTAAAGCTAGAAGCTGTTTCTCATTTATTTTTATATGCCTGGCACCCAGCACAATCAATATACCTGGCTTATACTAGAACAGTCAATAAATGTTCTAGGTTTGTTTGTTAATAATTGAATATGTTTGTATTGTATACTTAGGGCCTTTTTAGATTATATTTCTAGTTTTTACCTATGTTTCTGATCATTGTGCTTTCCTTTTTAATGTACTAACAGCAGTGGGGAATAAAGCTTGAATTAAGTTGCTTGTAACACTTTCCCCACTACATATTGTTAATACCCAAAATGAATTTTAGTATTTTAAATTAAAAAAAATAGAAAGTTAAGCATACAGTGTATATTCTCAAACATGGGGCTGTTGTAATTTAAGTTTTAAACAATTTAAGACGTAAGTAGTCATAAACACATTTATCGAACATTTATTAAATGTATATTTACTCTCTTTCATCCTAAAAATTTAAGCAAGCAAGAAATGAGTACTTGTGTAAATAAGAAAGGGATTCTGCTACATATAAGGAAGTAAACTGTGGCAGGCATCCTAGGGTTGCGAAGAGCGCCGAACGGCTGCTGACCCACACCCGTCAACGGGCTGGCTGACTGCACTGCGTGTGTCCCGTGACTGCTCCAGCCTCCGCTCCCCAGTCTGAAAAATATGGCGGTGGGCTGCAGGCCTTCTGTAAATCATTTCACTGCACAAGTGCATTTTTAAAGACTTTACTCAGGCACTCAAAAAAATCATGCTAGTAGCACTTGGAAAATACTTCACATAATACAGAAGTAGAGAAAAGTAGGTTTACAGTTTTTCACAGGGAAAATAATAAAGAACTTAGAGAAACTGCAGTAAGTAATAAATAATAATACAAGGATAAACTATGTTTTGTGTACTTAAAACTGTAAACCTACTTTTGCCCACCTCTGTATTCTATGGAAGGCTGTGGAAAATTAAAATGATTTTTAATCTAATTAAAGGAATTATATATGAATGCTAAACACTGGCCTAACTATTTTTAGTGGTTTTGAACTCCATCAGACTTTATATCTCATTTTTTACAGTTACATCAGAATTATTCTACATAGACATTTCAATTCTAGTGTATTCTTGAATATACATGCTTAACATCTGTCTCATGAACTTCTTTAGGTAAACACCACCATCTTTTACTCTCTGGTGCCTGTTTGGAAAACAAGCAATGGGTTATTTGTAGGAGGCAGGTGTTTCCTTGCTAGTAAAATCATTTAGCCTAACCATTTCCTGATTTAACAGATTAGGACACTCCATCAAACAATGACATTTAGTTTTACTACCTATTATTTGTTTGATGTTCAAAGATCTGAAGAGCAGGCAATAGCCACTAGAGATCAATAAAGACCATTAGATAATACGTGTGTGCTTAAATTAGGGACAGGATCTGAGGCTGTTCCTCTCACCTCAAAGACAAGTCACACTCTCTCATGCTGCTTTCTTACTGGCACGAGGAAATCATGTCATTCAAATGGCATTTCCTCCCCCCTGAACAGACATTCAGAACTGAGTTGTATACCCAAAGCTATCAACTGTGCACACCTGTCACACCTGTAATGCTGTCTCACAAACAAAAGCCCTACACATCCCATCTCACTCTCTGGTTACACAGTCCAGGGCTGTGGAAGATTTATGTCAGCTCTCTGAGTAGTCAAAAGGGATATTCCCTGAGGGGGGTGCAAGACATCAAATCTTCAAGGGCTGAGATCACAGCAGGTTTAATAAAGAAAGAAGAACAGATACCAATTTAAAAGGGGGAGATTATGGAATTAATTGTAGAACAAAAAGTGACATGCTGAGCAACATTTTCTCTTCCAATGTAAGTAATGTGGGAACATAAGCAATATGAATAAACAAGCTTATTTTTCTTGTAAAGGTTGCTATAATGTTAAACATGTCCTTATTTACACAAAAAACAATGAACACACTTAGCTAGTTCCATTATTAAAAAGCTAGGCCAACTGACACCTCCCGCAGAGGGGAAGGCTGCAGTCAAGACGCCTAACAGAGGGAGTGAGGTCCGCTCCCGGAGGGGAAACAGGACAGGAGTGGCGGGCAGGTCGCTGGATAAGAATGACTGGAGCGCTAACATTCTGTTCCTGGTTTGTGTCCATCAGGCAGAGGCGCTGATGCAGGAGCCTTTGGTCACCTAGTGGGTAAGAGGAATCCTGAGCAGAGGGAGTAGAAAGAGAAAGACTCTTCCCAGTCCTATCTCTGTATCTAAGAGCCCTCAGTAGAACTTAGAGAAATGCAGGATAGAAATACATTCTTTTAAAATTACTGCATGCCTTTCTCCTGGCTCCTAGCCCTCTCTCTGTCTCACAGGTACACAGATACCGTATCTCTCAGGAATCAGGAAGATGGCAGACCTCAGAGTGTGAGGCCAGGAACAGGAGTTCTGGAAGGTGCTCCTTAATGGACGGGAAGCCAGATATCTGCCCAAAGAATGAACAATGGACTAAAAAGTACACCCAGAGGATGTGGCTGCCTTATACAGTGGGGAGCGAGGCTTATCATAATATATGGTCTTCTTTTGTGTAAGCAGAATATTTATGAAGCTACATGCTCAACAGTAGAAACTGAAAAAATTCTGTATTTCAGTGAAAGAAATATTTTCCTCTCCAGATACCATTTTGTAGACATAAAGTATATTTAAGATCTTGCATTGAGCTGTATTTAAACTGTGTAAAAAGAAACCCTTCAGCAATAAGACAATTTATTATAATTTTAAAGAGCACATATTCAGCTCAATACATGTCCATAGAAATACCCACTTTTCCAAATGACAGAAACATCCTTCTTCCTGGACATTAAGCTCCCAGATTCTGTGTCTAATTCACCCTCTACCCATCTGCTCAAACCCAGGACCTGGTGTGACACTTGCCCAATGAAAGCATGTAATGAATCTGCTGAGTGGCTGTATGGATAGATAAGAGGGGATATTGCATTTTTTAAAGAATTTTATGCTATAAAAGCTGTTTAATTTTAATTTGTATGTATTTTTAATTAGTTGAAGGGTTAACCCTTTTGCATTTTGCATTTTCTATTATGCCTATATTTTACAAACGGATTAATTTGGTAAATATTAGAATAGTAAATAATTACAAAAGCAGCAACAAAAATCTTTGCTATTCAACAACTCTCTATGTTATACAGCAAACAAGAAATTCAAAATTGAAGTTTATTGTTAGCTTGTTCTTAATTTCAGCGTCTCTGATTATGTTTGCTTGCTTTCTGCTTTTATTGGTTATGATCCGGTTAAAGGTGAGATCATAAGGTATTTGTCCCTCACTGCCTGGCTTACTTCACTTAGCATAATGCTCTCCAGTTCCATCCATGCTGTTGCAAAAGGTATAAGCTCCTTCTTCCTCTCTGCTGCGT
>PVJI01010885.1:0-58390 GCA_004026765.1 Micronycteris hirsuta | reverse complement strand
GTAATCTAGGTTGTAAGTCCTTGTTTTTCATCACTTTGAAAACTTCTTGCCAGTCCCTTCTAGCCTGCCAAGAATCTTTTGAGAAATCAGCTGACAGTATTATTTTTTTTATTGTTATATTACAGTTGTCCCAATTTTCAGCTGACAGTCTTATGGGAACTCCTTTGTAGATAACTAACAGCTTTTCTTTTGCTGATTTGAAGATTCTCTCTTTTTTTTTTTTAATTAACATTTCGCATTTTAATTATCTTGTGTGTTGGTATGGTTCTCTTTACATCCATCTTGTTTGGGACTCTCTGTGCTTCCTGGATTTGTGTGTCTATTTCCTTCAGTAAATTAGGAAAGTTTGATTTCACTCTTTTTTCAAATAATTTTTCAATTTCTTGCTCTTTTGCTTCTCCTCCCAGAACCCCTATGATTCAAATATTGGTATGTTTGAAGTTGTCCCAGACTCCTTACCCTATTCTTGTTTTTTTTTTAAATTCTTACTATTCTGATTAAATGTTTTTTTTTTCTTCCTTATGTTTCAAACAATTAATTTGATTCTTGGCTTCATCCACTATATTGTTGATTCCCTGTAAATTTTTCTTTATTTCACTTAATGTAACCTTCATTTCTGCCTAGGTCTTTTTTATGCTATTGAAGTACCCAGTGAGTTCCTTGAGCATCCTAATAACCAGTGTTTTGAACTCTGCATCTGATAGACTGCTTACCTCCATTTGTTTAGTTCTTTTTCTGGAGTTTTATTCTGTTCTTTCATTTGGGCTCTATCTCTTTGTCTCCTCATTTTGGCAGCCTCCCTATGTTTGTTGCTATGTATTAGGTAAAGCTGCTTTGACTCCCTCTCTTAGTAGCATGACCTACTGTAAAAAAGCACATCTGAAGGTTGGATGGGGTGGAACCTTAGGTAATTGACAGAGCAGGGCAACCCATGTAAATCAGAAGTCTCAAATATGGTGTTGCCACTCTGTGGCTTTTTATGGGGGAAGGCTCAGAAAAGAAACAATGGCTGCTGCCTGGCTTCTGGAGTTTTATCTGTGGAGAAGCTGCCTCCCAGCCCTCAACCTGATGCCGGACACTTCAGTTTCTTCCTGTACACCATTGGTGCCTTTCTAGCTGCTGCACCAGTGCTGGAGCTCAGAGGGAATGAGTTTGCATAATTCCTAAGTTCTTTGCAGGATCTTCAAGAGGAGACTCCTGGAATCCTGCAGTTTCTTCCACCACTCCAACCCCCACTGGTTTTTACAGCCAAAAGTGATGGACATTTATATTTCTGGCACTGGGACCCTGGGCTGAGTGGTCTGGCATAGGGCTGGGATCCCTCACTCCTGAGGTATCCCTCCCAATTTTTACCTGCCATGCATGGGTAAGGGACTGCCTGTTTCATATCTCCACATCTCCACTCCTCCTACCTGTCTAGATGAACATGACATTTTTAATTCTTTGGTTGTCAGATTTCCATACAGCTCAATTTTCTGATGATTCTGGGTGATAGTTGCTTTGTAATTTCCTTGTATTTGTGTGTGTGTGTGTGTGTGTGTGTGTGTGTATTGTGTGAGGAGGTGAGCCGTGTTTACCTTCATCTTGACTGAAAGTCCTATGTGTCTAAATTTAGTAAAGGTATTTTTTTTCCTGTAGTTTCCTTTTTATATGTTGCCTTTTTAGATGTTGGTGTAAGGATAATACTGACCTCATGAAATGAATTTGAAAATGTTTTGTCCTAATATTTTTCTGGAAATGATTGTGTGTTA
Source organism: Micronycteris hirsuta (assembly GCA_004026765.1). Classification (NCBI taxonomy): domain Eukaryota; kingdom Metazoa; phylum Chordata; class Mammalia; order Chiroptera; family Phyllostomidae; genus Micronycteris; species Micronycteris hirsuta. Next base: position 56,639 of record PVJI01010885.1, on the reverse strand, counting down.
ATTTCCTTTAAATATTTGATAGAATTTTCTATTGAAACCATGTATGATAGGAGATTCTTTTTCTGGAGTTTTTAATTTACCAATTTAAATTTCTTTTTTTTTATCGTGATTCTTTTCTTTTTCTTTTTTTAAATAAATTATTGTTCAGTTACAGTTGTCCTCATTCCCCACCCCCTTTACTCTCCCCTGCCTTACCCTCCCTACATGTTCCTCAATTTAAATTTATTAATGGCTATAGGGCTATTCATATTATTTACTTAATCTTGGTTAAGTTTTTTGAGGAATTTATTCATTTCTCCCAAGCTGTCAAATTTATGAACATGAAGTTTTCTGTAGTGTTCCTTATTGTCCTTATTGCTTCAAGGTCTGTAATGTTAGCCCCAATTTTAGTCCTAAAATTGATCATTCAACCCTTCTCTTATTTTTATCAATCTTACTAATGGTTTATCAGTTGTACTAATTTTCTTAAAAACAGATCAGCTTTTGTTTTTTACTTTCTCAATCATTTTCCAACTTTCTATTGCACTAGTATGCTCCTATTTTCAAATAGAAACTTGTCTTATTTTTTATTTAATTTTCATTGTTTATGCTGTTACAGTTGTTCCTGCTTTTTCCCCCTTTCCTTACATCCATCTAGTCCCACCCTCTCCCGACCCCAAGCCAGTCCCCATATTGTTGTCTGTATCCATGGGTTGTGCATAATAGAATCCTAGTGACATTTTTAAATTCAGCATAACAACTAATATTTAATTTGATTAAAAGATCAACTAGCAATCCTTGAGTGTATAACAGTTTTGATATCAAAACAATATTAAACCTCCTGCTTTCTTTAACTATTTGAGAGTAAGTAATCCTATCACTCTTTGGTTGATCAGTGTTGTCTTCTACTGTAGGTTTCTTTTCATTTTTATTTCTGTCTGAAACTGTGTGTATACACATTTTAGCTCCACAATATTTTTCTTTCACCTGTGTTTCCTCTGGATCAGCTACTTGTAGTAAAATTTCTCCATCATTCTTTGGAGTGTCTTTGCCAGTCATTCCCTAGCTAGTAATGTATGAATGTGTTTTTTCAGTCACACATGCAGATTCCAAAGGTTTCTGAGACTACTTGATGCTATAAAGAAAGGATTTTTCTGAAAAGCATCAATCCCTTCAATATTGTCTCCTATATCCTGATTGGCATAACAAAACACTTCTGTGTGCTGAATGGTTTTATCCTTCCTGCTCAAAGTGATGATTCCTTCTATTTTATGGATCAGGTCTTGCCATGCAGCAGTACTCCTGTCCCCAACATCACTGTTTTGCTGATACTCCTTCAACCAGGATACCAACCTGGAAAAGGTAAAACTAGCTCAGTTTTCTCTTCAATCCTACATCCCTTTGACTATAGTAATTTCTCCAATTAATATGTAGAACCCTCTGACCACTTCTTGAACATGCAGCTGTAAGGATGGATTCAGGAAAACCTGTACTATAATTGCCACATCAAACTGTAGAGAGACTATTCACAATCCTGGGAGGGAAAGTGTCTGGTGACAACTGCCAATGAAAAAAATGTGTATGAATCCAGTCTGAGGGATCACATGAGGTGTGATATGCTGCAATAAAATACCTTGTGATGTTCCAGATCATCACAGAAGTACCAAGATTGCTGATCCTAGCCGTACTGTGAATCCTTTTCAGAGTTTTTTTTCCCCCTCTGTGTTTTTTTTCCCCATCAATAGCATAAAAACATGAAGAAGTACATCTAACCACATCTAAGGATAATAAAACGGATTTGTGGTTTTAATTCCTGCATTTAAACCTAGCAGTAAATGTCAAAATGCATCACATATACATTGGTGACTTAACATTTTCTTTTTTATGTTTTTTTAACTACTTCACTGTTCTTCAATTACAGTTGTCTCCATTTTCTCCTCTCCCCTCCCCCACACCCCATCCAAACTCATCTCCCTCCCTTGCTTCCATGTATCCTTTATAGTAGTTTTGTCCATGTATCCTTTATAGTAGTTCCTGAAAACCCTTCTCCCCCAGGCCCCTCCATCTTCCCCTCTGGCTATTGTTAGATTGTTCTTAATTTCGCTGTCTCTAGTTATATTTTGCTTGCTTTTTTTCTTTTGTTGATTATGTTCCAGTTAAAGGTGAGATCATATGGTATTTGTACCTCACTGCCTGGCTTATTTCAATAGCATAATGCTATCCAGTTCCATCCATGCTGTCACAAAGAGTATAAGCTCCTTCTTTCTCTCTGCTGTATTCCATTGTGTAAATGTACCATAGTTTCTTGATCCATTCATTTGTTGAAGGACACTTAGGTTCCTTCCAGCACTTGGCTATTTTAAATTGTGCTGCTATGAACATTGGAGTGCATAGGTTCTTTGGGATTGGTATTTCAGGTCTTTTAGGGTATAATCCCAGCAGTGGAATTGCTGGGTCAAAAGGCAGTTCCATTATTAGTTTTCTGAGGAAATTCCATACTGTTTTCCACAGTGGCTGCACCAGTCTGCATTCCCACCAACAGTGCACTAGGGTTCCCTTTTTTCTGCATCCGCTCCAACACTTGTTTGTTGATTTGTTTATAATGGTCATTCTGACCAATGTGAGGTGGTATCTCATTGTGGTTTTAATTTCTTTCTCTCTGATGGCTAATGATGCTGAACATCTCTTCATATGTTGCTGGGCCCTCTGTATGTCCTCCTTGGAGAAATGTCTGTTCAAGTCTTTTGCCCATTTTTTAAAATTACTCTATTTTTGCTCAATTGCAGTTGTCTGCATCCTCTCCCCTCCCCTCCCCCCATCCCCTCCAACCCCAGCTCCCTTCCCTGCCTCCCTCCTCCCCCTTGGTTCTGTCCACGTGTCCTCTATAGTGGTTCTTTTGTCCATTTTTTAATTGGGTTTTTTCTCTTCCTGGAGTGGAGTCATATGAGTTCTTTATATATTTTGGAGATCAAACCCTTGTCTGAGGTATCATTGGCAAATATGTTTTCCCATATGGTTGGTTCTCTTTTTATTTTAATACTGTTTTTTATTAGCTCTGCAGAAGCTTTTTATTTTGAAGAGGTCCCATTTGTTTATTCTTTCCTTTATGTCCCTTGCTCTAGGGGACATATCAGTGAAGATGTTGCTGCATGGAATGTCTGAGATTTTCCTACTGATGTTTTCCTCTAGGACTTTTATGGTGTCACAACTTATATTTAAGTCTTTTATCCACCTTGAATTCATTTTTGTGTATGGTGTAAGTTGGTGCTCGAGTTTCATTTTTATTTTTTTCGCATGTAGCTGTCCAGATTTCCTAACACCATTTGTTGAAGAGGCTATTTTTACTCCATTTTATGCTGCTGCTCCCTTTGTCGAAAATTACTTGGCCATAGAAACTTCGGTTTATTTCTGGGCTCTCTATTCTGTACCATTGGTTGATCTGTCTGTTTTAATACCAGTACCAGCCTGTTTTGATTACAGCGGCATTGTGATACAGTTTGATATCAGGTATTGTGATCCCTCTTACTTTGCTCTTCTTTCTCAAAATTGCAGCTGATATTCGGGGTCGTTTATGGTTCCATATAAATTTTTGAAGTGTTTGTTCTATATCTGTGAAATATGCCATTGGCACTTTGATAGGGATTGCATTGAATCTATAAATAGCTTTGGGTGTTATGGACATTTTGATGATGTTGATTCTTCTATTCCATGAGCAATGTATATGTTTCCATTTATTTGTGTCTACCATGATTTCTTTCTTCAGTGTTGTGTAGTTTTCTGAGTACAGCTCTTTTACATTCCTGGTTAGGTTTATTCCTAGGTATTTTATTTTTTTTAATTGCTATATCAAATGGTATTTTTTCCCCTGATTTATGCTTCTGATGTTTCATTGTTGGTAAACAAAAATGCCTTTGATTTCTACATATTCACTTTGTAGCCCACTGTTTTGCCAAATTCTTTTATCAGGTTGAGTATTTTTTTGTGTGTGGAGTATATAGGATTTTCTATATACACTATCATGTCATCTGCAAACAATGACAGCTTTGTTCCCTCCTTTCTAATTTAGATGCCTTTTATTTCCTCTTTTTGACTGATTGCTGTAGATAAATCTTCCAATACTATGTTGAATAGAAATAGTGATAGTGGACAACCTTGTCTTGTTCCTGATCTTAGTGGGAAAGATTTCAGGTTTTGCCCATTGAGTATAATGTTGGCTGTAGGTTTCTCATATGTGGCCTTTATTATGTTGAGGAATGCTCCTCTATTCACACTTTGCTGAGTGTTTTTATCATAAATGGGTGCTGTACATTATTGAATGGTTTTCTTCATCTATTGCTATGATCATGTGATTTTTGTCTTTGCTTTTGTTTATGTGATGTATTACATTTATTGTTTTGTGAATATTGTACCATCCTTGCATCCCTGGGATGAATCCCAGTTGGTCATGGTGTATGATCTTTTTGATGTAATGCTGGATGCAGTTTCCCAATATTTTGTTGAGGATTTTAGGGTCAATGTTCATCAGCAATATTGGCCTGAAGTTTTCTTTCTTTGTTGTGTCTTTATCTGGTTTTGGGATTAGATGATGCTGGCTTCATAAAAAGAGTTTGGGAGTCTTCCATCATTTTGGATTTTTTGGAATAGTCTGTAAGGATAGGGATTAGCTCTTCCTTAAATGCTTTGTAGAGTTCTCCTTTGAAACCATCTGGTCCAGGGCTTTTGTGTGTTGGGAGATTTTTGATTACTGTTCAATTTCATCAGCTGTTATTGATCTGATCAGGCTTTCTACTCCTTCTTCATTCAATTTTGGAAGATTATATTTTTCTAGAAATTTGTAGATTTTACTTAGGTTTTCAAATTTTTTGGCATACAGTTCTTCGTAGTAGTTGCTTACAATCTTTTGTATTTCTGTGGTATCAGTTATAATCTCTCTCTTTCATTTCTGATTGTTTTTATTTGGGTCCTCTCTCATTTTTTCTTGATGAGCCCCCTTAAAGGCTTGTCAAGTTTGTTTATCTTTTCAAAGAACCAACTTCTGGATTCATTGATCCTTAGAATTGTGCTTTTAGTCTCTATGTCATTTAATTCAGCTCTGATCTTGTTATTTCCTTCTTTCTACTTTCTCTTGGATGTCTTTTTTGTTGTCCCTTGAGTTCGTGTAGGCATAAAGTTAGGTTGGTTGTTTGAAATGTTTCTATCTTTGTTAGGTAGGCCTATATCTCTATGAACTTCCCTCTCAGGACTGCCTTTGCTGTGTCCCATAAGTTTTTCATTGTGAGTTCATTTTCATTTGTTTCAAGAAACTTTCTGATTTCTTCCCTAATCTCGTTCTTGATCCATTTGTTGTTTAATAACAGGCTATTGAATCTCCATGAGTTTGAGCATTTTTGAGTTTTTTCCTTGAGGTTGGTTTCTAGTTTCAGTCCCTTATGGTCAGAGAAAATACTTGATATGATTTCAACTTTCTTGAATTTGTTGAGGCTTGTTTTGTGTCCTATCATATGATCTGTCTTTAAAAGTGTTCCATGTGCATTTGAAAAGAATGTATATTTAGCTTCTTTGGGATGAAAGGCTCTATATATATATATCAATTAAGTCCATTTCATCTAGGGCATTGTTCAATGCCACAATATTTTTGTTGCTCTTTTGTTTAGAAGATCTGTCCATTTTTGTCAGTGGGGTTTTAAAATCCCCAGCTATAATTGTGTTGCTGTCAATACCTTTCTTGAAGTCCCCCCAAATTTTCTTTATGTATTTGGGTGCTCCTATGTTCGGTACATATATATTTACAATGTTTATGCCTTCTTGGTGATTATTCCTTTGAGTATTATGAAATGTCCTTCTGGGTCTCTCTTTATGACCCTTTTTTTGAAGTTTGTTTTGTCCGATATGAGTCTTGCTATCCTGGCTTTTTTTCCCTATCCATTTGCTTGGTAAATTTATTTTCAGCCCTTCACTTTCAGTCTGTGTAGGTCTTTTGTCCTGAGGTGAGTCTCTTGTAGGCAACATATGTGTGGGTCATTCTTTCTTATCCATTTAGTTATTCTATGTCTTTCGATTGAAGCATTCAATCCGTTTACATTTAATGTTATTATTGATACTATTTATTCATTGCCTTTTTTTTTTGTACTTGTGTTCCTCTCTCTCTCTCTCTTTTCCTTCCTTTCCTTAAAGCAGTTCCTTTAGCATCTCTTGCAGAGCTGGTTAGTGGAGGTGTATTCTTTTAGACTTATTTTGTCTGGGAAGCTTCTTACTTGGCCTTCTATCTTGATTGAGAGCCTTGTTGGGTACAGTAACCTTGGTTGTAGGCCTCTGGTTCTCATTACTTGGAATATTTCTTGCCATTCTCTTCTGGCTTGGAGAGTTTCCATTGAGAAGTCAACTGTTAGCCTTATCAGGGCTTCCTTGTATGTTACGTCCTGTTTCTCCCTTGCTGCCTTTAAAATTGTCTTTGTCTTGGAATTTTGCCATTTTAACAATGATGTTTCTTGAAGTGGGTCTCTTTGGGTTCCTCTTGAATGGAACTCTCTGTGTTTCCTGGATTTGTGTGACTTTTTCTCTCATCAGATTAGGGAAGTTTTCCATCATTACTTTTTAAAACAGCTTTTCTATTCCTTGCTCTTCTTCTTCTGGTATCCCTATTATACGGATATGATTCCATTTCATGTTGTCCTGCTATCCCCTTAACCCCTTTTTGTTCTTTTTGAATCTTTTTTCCTTCTCTTGCTCTTTCTGGGAGTATTTTCTACTTTGTCCTCCAGATCATTGATTCAGTCCTCTGTTTCATCTACCTGCTTTTGATTTGTTCTACTGTGTTCTTCAATTCAGAAATTGTATTCTTCATTTCCCCTTGACCCTTGTTGATTGTTTCTATGTTCTTATTTATGCTGATATAGTTTGCAATAAGTTCCTCATAGTTTCCCTGTAGTTTCTGGCAATTCTCTGTGAGCTCATTGAACTTCCTCATAACCATTGTTTTGAACTCAGTATCTGATAGTTGACTTTCCTCTATTTCCTTTAGCATTATTTTTTCAATTCAGTCTTTTTCTTTCATTAGAAGTTTGTTTCTCTGTCTCCTCATTGTTTGTGACACTCTTCCTGTTTGCCTATGCTTCTTAAATTGATCTGTTTTGACTCTCTCAGTCTGTGGTGTGAACTTGTATCATAGGAGACCTGTGAGAATCAGTTGTGCAGTCTCCTTGATTTCCTGACCTTTATGCTCTTGGGATGTCCTTTATGCCATTTATGCTGTCTCTGTCTGTGTAATTGTGCTTTGACTGTTGTTGAGTCATTCTTTGATGGGTCTTTCCATGCACCTGGTTGACTGAGGGTTACTCTGTGCACCACGTCTTGTATGCTGTTGTGCAGGTGCTGCTAGAAGAAAACCACAAAGCCCAGGGAACAAACTCACATCTGCAAAAATGTCATCCCCCTCCCCATTATCCCACTTTCAACAGCATATGAGTCAGTATTAATAAAAGTGTAAAGAGATTAATATCATTATAGGAAAGGAAAAATATACTATAATATAAAATCTAGTGACTTCATATACCGAAATTTGATGGACAAAAAAGTGAATGTTAAAAAGTATGTAGGAAAGAAAATATCACTAATCATGGAGAAGACCACAGTGGATTTCATCTCAGTAGCCTGTAGTATTTTCCACTGTTTTTTTTTTTTTCTTTTTGGATATGCCTCTGGTGATGTCAGATGTTGACCCCATCCAACCTTGGGCAGCCTGCTCTGAGACTGCCAGGGATCTACCGTCTGTGGCTGTCTCCTTCAGTTTTTAATCTAGTCACTCTCTAATCAGTAGTCAGGCTTAAGCAAAACAGAGCCTGGGCAGAGTATCTCCTAGGGTTGGGGCTATTGTTTCCCCTTAGGGTACTGCCACTCATAGGAGAGTGGTCTGCCTGAGCACAAAGGCTACTGCCATCTGGGGGATCACTCAGCACAGGGATCTCAGTGACTACTCTCTCAGTTCTCTCCTCAAAGCTTCCATCCCCAGTCTCTCCCCAGGCATCTCCAGCCCACTCTGCCCCCACTTTTACTGGAGCCCAGGGTAAGTGGCTGCAAATGAAAATTTGTGCATTGTCCCTTTAAATGGCTTTTTGCATCTCCAGCCTTCCACCTGTGGCAGAGAGCAACCCTGCTGCTTTTTGCTGCTGGTTATCTGTGTAGTTTTTGGTCTCTGGTGCTCTAGGCTGGGTGGGATCCTAGCTTAAGGTTTAGACCCCACACTTCTCAGGGGAATACAACCACTTGCTTAATTATCCCTCCAGCACTGCCACCTGTGGGCACCTAGCCAGCCTTCTCTAGTCTCCACTGCAGTCCTTACCAGTCAGTTACTGTTGAAGATGATTCTGTCTGTATGAGGTTATAAGGCTGCTCTCTTGCTCTTGTTCAGTTGTTTGTTCTGGGTGATTTTTCCACAATTTAGTTGTAATCCCAGATTGGTCCTGGGAGAAGGGTAGTGTGGCTTCCATTCACTCCTCTGCCATCTTGCCTCCAGAACTCCTTTTTTTGACTGGAACTTTTTGAAGAGGCTGCTGCTAAACCTGTTCCACACACAGCCCACAGTCCAAAGTGTTCCAAACCCAGCAGTTCCTGATGCAGGACACAAAGGTAAAAGTGACTCTGAAGAGGTACACCAGCAGTTCACTGAAGCTGATGCTGACCAGGAAGACGTGAATGACAGTGCGAATCAACTTGGAGTAGAGGAGAGAACCAGAAGGTTGTTGTCATTGGCCAGTAGCCCGTTGGAACTTAGCAGTAGCAGCAGGTGCTGGTAGGTGTTATGGCTGAACAGTGGCATGGGGCTGAGTACCTCTTGGCCAGGCCCCTCTGTGACCACTGCGCCACCACCTTCCCAGAAGTACATGGTCCAGCACCAGATGCTCAGCAGGAGGAGATGCTCAGTGCTTCTTGGGCCTTGCAGCATGTCCACCATTGGGTGGAATGCAGGACCTGCCACCTGCTCTGGCTAATGTGACTTAGCAAAATTTTATCTTGGTGCATCCATGCCATTGAAAAATGTAAGAGTTTCTTCTTCTTACTGCTGCATAGTGTTCTATTGTGTAAATGTACCACAGGTTTTTTTTTTTCACTCATCTCTTGATGGGCACTTAGGCTGTTTTCCAAATCTTGGCTATGGTAAATAGCACTGCTATAAACATAAGGGTGCATATATTTTTTTGTACTGGTGTTTCTGGATTTCTGGGGTATATTCCCATATGTGGAATCATTGAGTCAAAAGGGAGTTGCATTTTTAATTTTTTAAGCATGCCCCATACTGTTTTCCATAGTGACTGAAACAGACTGCATTCCCACCAACTGTGCCCTTTTCTCCACAACCTTGCCAACACTTGTTGCTTGTTAACTTATTGATGGTATCTATTTTGACAGGTGTAAGGTGATATCTCATTGAGATATAAATGTGCATCGCTCTGATAATTAGTGATGTTGAACATTGTTTCACATGTCTGTGGGCACTCTGGATGTCCTCTTTGGAGAATTGTCTATTCATGTCTTTTGTCCATTTCTTAATCAGATTGTTTGTCTTCCTGACATTGAGTTGCATTTGTTATTTGTATAGTTTGGAGATTAAACCCTTGTCAGATGTATCTTTGGCCAACATGTTCTCCCATAAAGTAGGTTCCTTATTAGTCTCGTTGATGGTTTCTTTGGCTGTAAAGGTTTTTATTTATTTATTTATTTATTTATTTATTTATTTATTTATTTATTTTAAAGATGAGGTTTTCATTTTTTTAAGATTTTATTTATTTATTTTTAGAAAGAGGGGAAGTGAGGGAGAAAGAGAAGAAGAGAAACATCAACGTGTGGTTGCCTCTCTTAAGCCCCCTGCTGGGGACCTGGCCTGCAACCCAGGCATGTGCCCTGACTGGCAATCCCTTGGTTCACAGCCCGTGCTCAATCCACTGAGCTACACCAGCCAGGCCTGCTGTAAAGATTTTTAATTTGATGTAGTTCCCTTTGTTTATTTTCTGTTTTGTTTCTAGTGCCTTAGAAGATATAGCAAAAATATTTTTACATTGAATATCTGAGATTTTACTCCCTATGTATTCTACCAAATACAATCTATACATTCAACACAATTCCTATTAAAATACCAATGACATATTTTACAGAACTAGAACAAATACTTCAAAAATTTATATGGAACCAAAAAAGACCCCAAATAGTCTCAGCAATCTTATGAAAGAAGAACTGAGTTGGAGGTATCACAACTCTTGATATCAAACTATACTATAAGTCCACTGTAATAAAAACAGCCTGATACTGGAAGAAGAACAGCATATAGATTAATGGAACAGAGCAGAGATCCCAGGAATAAACCCATGCCTGTATGGGTAATTGATATCTGACAAAGGTGACAAGAGCATACAATGGAGCAAAGACAGTCTCTTGAATAAATGCTGTAGAGAAGACTGGTACGTGCAAAAAAAAAATGAACAGTCCACCAATTTACCATACAAAAATAAATTCAAAATGGACAAAAGACTTAAATGTAAGTCTCAAACCATGAAAATCCTAGAAGAAAACATAGGGAGAAAAAGTTGTCTTATTTCAAATAATAGGTTATTTTTCAAAACAGGAATACCATTTCTCTCCCTGGTTTGGGTTGACTTTACTGTTCTTTCCCTAGTTTTCTTTTAGATAAGGACTTAGATACTTTTTCATATTGGACCAATCTTACATTCCTTAGATAAATCTCACTGGCTCATATTGTGTTATCTGTATTTTTATTGCACGATTTCATTCACTAAGCATTTGTGAAGGCTTTTATGAATATGCTGATAAACATTGATTTGTACTTTTCATTCCTTCCATTGTCTTTTCTCATATCTGTATCAGGAAAGTGCTGGATTCATAAATATGTTGATGTATTTTTCTTCTTATTCTATTTTCTCTGTAAGAATTTTCATAATTCATATAACTTTCTTTTAAATATTAGGTTTCACCAATGAACTTATATATGAGTGAATGTTTCTTTGTGGAAAGTTTGTTGAATAAGAATACAATGTGTTGCATAGATACAAGACTGTTCATTATATGTACTTAATAATTGAATTTTGATAGTTTATTGCTTTTAATAAAATTTTAATTTCTATGTTGTCAAATTTATTGGTATAATATTGTTATTCCTGTATAGCCTGTGTAATGTGTATGATGTTCTTAATTATATTTTTGTAATTTGTGTCATTTCTGGTTTTTCTTTCTCCATCTGGCTATTGGTTTTCTTTATTATTTCAAGAACCCGGTTTTTGTCTCATCTACTTTTTCTACTGAATGGTTTTGTTTTCTATTTTATTGATTTCTTCTCTAATTTTTCTTATTTATTTTTATTGTTTTATATTTAATTTCTTCTACCTCTTCTAGTTCTTTAAGGCAGAAGACCAAATAACTGATGCAAGATAAATCTTCTTTTGTTTGTTTTTAATGATTTTACTTATTTATTTTTAGAGGGGAAGGGAGGAAGAAAGATAGGAAGTGAAATATCATTGTGAGAGAGAAACATTGATCAGCACCTCTCCTATGCACCCCAACTGGGACCGAACCCACAACCCAGGCAGTGCTCTGACTGGAAATTGAACTGGCAACCTTTTGCTTGTGGAATAATGCCCAACCAACCAAGCCACACCGGCTAGAATGAGACATTCATTTTATATAAAGGTATTTCATATTATAAATTTTCCTTTAAGCACTGTCAGTTTACTCAGAAATTTTGACATATGGTATTTTTATTTCTATTTAATATAAAATATTATATAATTTTCGGTGTGGTTTTCTCCTCTATCCTTGAATTCTTTAGAAGTATACTGTTCAATTTATAAATATTTGAAATTTTTCTGAATATTACTTTATTATTGATTTTTAGTTTAACTCCTTTTTGGTTCAGAAACATACTTTTTGATATCGGTCCTTTTAAACTAAAGTTTGTTTTATGACTAAAGATATGGTCTATCATGGTGAATGTTCATATGCATTTGAAAAGAATGTGTAGTCTGCTGTTGTTGAGTAAAGTGTTCTATAAATGTTAATTACCGAATTGTTGATTGATAGTATTGTTCTGGGATTAAATAGCCCTAATACATTTCAGTATACTTTTGTTAATTGCTTAGAGGGGATTATTGATGTCACTACCTATAATTGTGAATTCTTCTATTTTTTACTCTTAGTTTGATATGTTTGTGCTTCAAGTATTTCAAAACTTTGCTTAAGGGTGGTATAAATTTTCAGTTGTTATGGTTTCTTGAAGATTTGACCCCTTTATCATTAGGTAATATCTCTATTCAGTCCACATATTATTGCTTGTCCTGAATTATATGTTGTCTGATAGTAATATAGTCACTCTAGTTTTTTTGTTATAATATGCTTTGTATATTCTTTTTCATTCTTCTATTTTAATCCATCTTTAACTTTATATTTCATATACTGCATTACATTAATTGATTTTTGAATGTCAAGCTGGGATTGCATACCTGGAATAAATACCTCTTGATAATAGAGTATACGTCTTTTTATACATTTGTAGATTCATTCACTTATATTTTGTTGAGGAATTTTAGGTCTATGTTCATGAGAGATGATGTTTTGTGGTTTCATTATATGTGTGTGTGTGAGTGTGTGTGTGTGTGTGTGTGTAGTTGTTCGAGTACAGTTATCTCCATTTTCCCTCTACCATTCCCCCCACCCCAGCCATTCCCACTTCCCACCCTTGATCCTACCCACCTTTGGTTTTGTCCATGTGTCCTTTATACATGTTCCTGAAAACGCTTCCCCCTTCCCCCCCATTATCCCCTCCCACCTTCCCTCTGGCTACTCTCAATTTGTTCTTAATTTCAATGTCTCTGGTTATATTTTGCTTGCTTGTTTGTTTTGTTGATTAGGTTCCACTTACAGGTGAGATTATATGGTATTTGTCTTTTGCCACCTGGTTTCTTTTTATTGTACTATCTATTTTGGGCTTTAGTATCAAGGTAACTAGTCTTATGAAATAAATTAGGGAATGTTCTGTCTTCTTGTATTTTCTGGAATAGATCATGTAAAATTAGTATTAATTCCTCCTGCTGGTTCTGCCCACCTGACATGGAGTCTCCTAGAAGGGGACAAAGTCTTAGGCTTGTGAAAAGACTTTCTACACAGACTGCTTATCATGGCTAGATCCCTCTTGCTGATTCTGCCTGCTTACCTTTGTACATCTTGAGAGGAGATAGACATATCAGGCTTGGTGGGAAGAAGAGGCACTTACTCTGTCCACTTGTTGATGAGGTTTCCAATTGTTCCTTCTTGCTTGCAGTGCAGGGCTCTTCTGATGTTGTCATATGGACTTCCCTTGGATCCCTGAGAGGAATGAGTACACCAAGGGGCCTTTTGTTGTAAGGCTGAGGGTCCAGAAACACAAGATGCCTTCTTCAATTGGGTAAGGGAATCTCAGGCACTTTTCTGCTGTGCTATTCCTCTTGTCCTAGGGTCTCAAATGAGTTTGTCTTTTTCCTCCACTTCTTTCTCTTGTCCTTTTGTTGTTTCCTGTGCTATTTACATAGATTATAGTTGTGCCTATTGGGAAAAGATAAAGAGGAATGGGTCTACACCTTCTTGTCCAGTCACACCTTCATGCATATTTTTGTTCTCCTTTTTGCTGTGAGCTCCTTAAGGAAGGTATGGAGATTTTATTTATCTGTATGTCTCCAGAGCTTTGGAATGCACCTGGCTCCTAGTAGCCATTCAGTAAATGTAGAATTAATAGGCTGACAATTTTATGTTTGGATAGATAAGAGGGAAAAAAGAAGAATATTTTGCTCATTAGGCCACACTAGGGAACATTCTTTTGGATATATAAACACCTTTTTGAAATAAAAAAAAAAGTGGACCATTGATAACAAATCTTCCATGACTGAATTCAAAGAGTCTGTAATCATGCCACTCCAGATGACACGAAAGCTAATAATCACAAATAAAACAAGATGATATAATTCACCGGGCAATATTCTTATGTCTTGTTCATAGGGCCTTGGCCAGCTCAGATTTCACGAATGGCTCCATCTCTATCTGTTGTCACTACACTCACTCAATCAAACAACTACCAGAGATGGGAACATTGAAGTCCGGAGGAGTAGAGAGAGAAGATGCACCTTCCACAGAGAAGAAATGCAGTGCTGTGCATTTGATTGCACAATAACATCAACAGCAGTACATAATAGAACTGAACTCCAGCGGTGATGGCATGTGTATAACAGAAATTAAAAGATGGAGAGCTACTGAAAATTGGAATGTCATGTTTCAGTTCCAGTGTGTTTAATCCATGTCAATTTCTTTGTATGTCCCTGAATTTATTAGAATAAAAAGGTAGTGCTTGTGTTCCTTTAACCCATTTCCTATTCTCCCCCAAAATACTCACTGCCAGCATTTGCAGCTAAAGCATTTACCCTGAGATAACTAATGTTATCTCCACAGTTTGCCATGAAATATCTCACTTTTATTATTATTTTCACTTCACACAAGTATATCAATTGTCTTTGGAAACAAATTACATCATTCTATTTATAGTATTCTGCCTTTAGTAGTGGTATTTACATTTACTTTTTTCTAAACTGGAAATGGGTTAAGCATTATGTGTACCAGCGGTATGTGACTGGAGGAGAGAAAACACCAACAGAAATTACTTCAGTGTTTGTCTGGGACTAGGCTTATTGTACATTTCTAACCACAACTGCAGCAAAGAGGAATCCCATTTCTGGGGTCTGTGGTCAAGGACTGACATTTCTCAGATGAGATTTGCAGGGTACCATCTGTCATACCCTATTTCCCAACTCTAGTGCAAACCATGTCTTAACAGTCTGTGACTGGTTTGGAATTCCATTGGTAAGGCATTTATTTTGGATTAAGCTACTGTTCTCTTTAGTGTAATTCTTCAAAATAACCTGAGAAACAAATGCCTAATTAAGTCATAGATTAGATGTTAACTTTTTATGAGCCAGGAACGCCTGTTAAGCTCTACTGTCCCTTGCACTGCCTCTTCAGTGTTCATGGATGGGAAGCATTTCCCAGACTCAAAGGACAGAGCAGAGAGGGAATGAGCACATTTTTAATAGTTGTGGAGGTGGGATAAGTTAAGAATATGAGATTGTGCAAAAAAAAGAAAAAAAAGAAGAAGGCATACCTGAATAAAAGACTTTTGCATGCCTGATCTGGAGGGTAGATATAGTAAGGTATTGGGAGCCAACAGGAACTGGGGGAGGTGGATGCATGGTGAGGTAAAGGTAGAAGCAGAGCAGACCAGGAAAGAAGGAACAATTACTTAGTAACTGACCCCAATATATTAAGTTTATGAATAGTCAACAATGCAAATATGCATGGTTGCTGGTTTGACACCTTAACTACTTCTTCCCACCACATGTCAAGGCTGCACACTTCCTGACAGAAGTCACCATTGGTTCAAATATGGCTTAAGGATTTGCCTCCCATCTTCTATTTAAAATGTATTCTCTGCTGTATCTGTTTTATTTCTTTATTCAGTATTTTTTAGCATTTTCTATGTTTAGACACTGTTCTAGAAATACATAATCAGTAACAGACAAAAATCTCTGCTAACATTCCAAGGAGGTAGGGGATATGTAGAGTAAACAAGTAAGTGGAGTTTGTAATATGTTGATTCTACTATTCATGAGAGTGATCTACCCACCTTTATGTTCAGGTAGAAGTCCTGGATCACTCCTTCTTCTCCAGGAAGCTCCAAGAGGAATCATTCCCCAACCCTCAAGATGCTGTTTATCAGGGAAAAGCACTTTGACATGAGCTCTTTTGCTACTCTGTGTATGTTAGGGTCAGCATATATGTTTAAATACAGTGATAGCAGAAGATGATACTGGTGTAGGCATTGTATGGGGAGGGGGGTTTCCATTTTCTAACTACTTTTTAATAATTAAAATTTTTCACACATAAGCAGCAATAGGTTGAGCTGGATTCTATACTCATGAGTCTTAAAACCTCTTAACTTGCCAGAGGTCTGTACTTATCCAATTTTATATCCAATTCTTCAAGCCAAGAGTCACAGTTCTACACTTTCCTTCCTCAGCTCTATGTTTGCTCAAACACTTTGCTCACTTCTGATTCTCTTCTCCATGAAAGAGGTTTTCCAGCCAAATGTTTTCTCCACCTATTTGTGGCTTGTGATATTATTCCATAATATTAATTTGTGTGCAAAGTAGTTTCTAAGTGGTAAACAAATGACTGAGAAAGAGACAGTTATTCTCTGTCCTTGTGGGACTTATCTAGATGAGATCTTCTCAAACTTTAGCATGCATAAAAGCTTTGAAGTATGACTTAAAACTCAGATTCCCAGGCCTGTGTAGGTCTGTGGATGGTTCTGGAAATAAGTTTTTTCAAATTAGCTCCCAAGTAATGCTGATGTTGTTGATCTGCTGACCAAACTCTGAGAAACACAATGAAAATGGTTAGGTATATTAGTCAGAACTCAGTATTGCAAGAAGTTAAGTTCCATTAATTCACATAAGCAAGAAAGGTACTGATTCTAGGACTTGAAAAAAAAATCAAGGAAGAACTGCTTGAAGCAGAGCTATAGGGTTTGGAATCAAGTATTCATAGCCTTCCAGAAGCTTTCCTTTCTTTTCCCACTACTGCTTTGTTCTATTCCTCTGTGTTCTGCAGAGAAGACCTTCCATTACAGGGTGAATCTGGCCTCTGATGACTCAGGATTTTCCTCTTCTCATTTAAAAGTTCCAATAGAGATCCAAACATCAGTCCCAGGAAAGGCTCTAATTGATGCTACTGATGACTATGCTCACATTTTAAAGTCATTGGTGTTCCCAGGGGCATGGGCCAAGGCAAGTATGAATTAGAGGGATCTAATAACAAAAGTGAAAGGGAAAATGCTGCCAGAGAGATTTAAATCAATAGTTCCCATTGTCTCCTGGAACAGCTGCTTATGTTGGTTAGTGCTCTAATAGAACAAACACAAGGTGCTTATTGAGTACTTAGGAGGATCATTGACCAGGCAGATAAGCTTTTGGAAAAAGTTACATTGAAAACTAAAGCTGTATAGATGAATATGTGTTAAATATGTGAAGAAAGGTAGGATAGAGTATTCCTAACAAAAACAAAGGTATTGGAATGAGTGAATTTCCTCTGCCACAGAAGAGAAGAAGGAGAGAAAGAATGAGACAAAGAGCATTAGAGACAGAGACAGATACACACGAGATACAATGAGAGATAGAAAGAGAACAGGAAAATGAGAGAGAAAGAAGGACCCTGTATGACCCAGGTTGGAATTTACTAGGTTGATCTGGTTTGACCACTTTTGTGTTGGATGAAGCATTTTAATTATAGCTATACTGGAACTAATAGGAATTATGTAGATTTATTGATGGACTAGGATTATTGAAGGTGCAGAATGATGATAAACAGGTAGATATTCTGGCTCTGGTAAAGAGCTTGCTGATTTTTCATTAGGCCTATACTTTTGATTGCAATTTTTATTTGGTCGCTAGTGGAATTTTTAAGACCTGATTATACCAAGATTTGATACTGCAGCTGAAGGCTGGTGTATGAATATTTTCTGAAATGTTTGCATTTCAATCATATCTATTATAAAAATTCAGGCTACAGGAAACATCTTTCAGTGTGTTGTATGCTGCTAAAGACCATCTTCTAACTGGTGTCCAAATCTAAGTGAAAATCACAGGAGAGATGCACAACATGGAAAAGATACTAACCATGAAATAACCACTATTAATGCCAGTAGAGAGGCAGAATGAAATCCCAAATTATACTGCATGCTACATTGTGCCCCAGGTGGATTAAAGACCTAATTACGAAAAGTATATAAACATACACACACACGCCTTTCCTTCTTTAACAGAAAAATATATAAGAACATCATTTTGAAAAACAGGTGGAGAAGGAATTTTTAGAGAAAACTTGAAAAGCACAATATATAAGTAAAAAATGAATCAGATCATCAAAATTAAAAATTTTGATTAGGAAATGGATTAACTGAATGGGCACACATACACAACTATACACACACATTTTGGACCTCAGATGTAATGGTTTGAATAAACAATATTTCTCATCTTAGTATAAGTTATTACATTGGTCAATTCAAAACCTCTTTATTCGCTTATTTACTTCTTTGTTTCCTAACCTTTATCCTCATTTTGAACCTTTTTTCCCCTCTCTCCTGTCTTTAGAAACATCCATTCTGAAGTGTTGGTATGTGCACGTTTGCCTGTAACTATTCATGATTTTATGTAGTTTTATATAAATTCTTAAAATTTTTAAATGCTATTATACATTTTAGAGTCTTTTTTTTCTGTATTTTTCAGCTATGTGGCTTCAACTACTATTCACTTTCTTTGTTATATCAGTCTCTTCTTATAATATTTGATTGTGGCCTATATCTTGTTTTATTTATTTCATTGAACTCATATTCAGAAAGTTCAATGAATAACAAGTAAGAATAGAAAGTTTAAAAAATTTACTCCTAAATGTATTATGGTGAAGCTGCAGAACACCAGAAAAACTGAAAATTTAGAAGCAACCATTGAGAAAAGATGGATCATCCATAAATAACTGTGTATAAGGTGATCTTATAATTAAAGGCAAATCTTAAACCTGGAAAATGAAAGAAACTAATTTTTGGTGGAAAATCTTTACTGTCGAAAAATTTTTATGAGGAAATTCTGAAAGGCATATGTTAGGAAAAGATTAAAGAATCCTAGATAGAAGCTTTGAAATGGAATTTGCAATGAATTATCAATATTTAAAATAGGTAATATATTATTATACATAGTAATATAGTAATCTACTGTATTATGTATAGTTAATACATAATCTAAGCATTCACTAATGCTTTAGAAACCATAATGCCTAATTTGTGTGTGGAGGTAGGAGAGTGCAACAGAAAAGAAGTGAAACAAACAAACCTGGAAAACAGTATAACTTCAGGTGAAACAGAAATAAAAAATTAAAATGCCCCACAGATTTTTGGTAGAAAAATAATAATTTTATTAACTTTATTATATACGTATTCTTAAAAGAATTCAGGCGGTCTGCTGAAAGAATAAGTAAAGAATATGGAACTTCCTAACAAGTAGAGGAAAGACAAAAGTATGAGAATGCACTTAAAAAAGGAGCTTATAACAATTAAAAAAATAATGCTAAAGAAAAATATCAAAACCAAATGGATATAAAGCACTTAATAAGATGTTAGGGATAAATACAAATACATCTGCAAAAGTAAAAATATTTAATACAAAGATATCAGGATAAAAAATAAAAAGATTTTAAGTGTTTCAAGAAAATAGGTTAAAGGATGAGAAAATATATCAAAGAAATATATTAATAAGAAGAAAACTTGTGTAGATAAGATAAATTTGAAAAATAACATTACATAAAATAATTATATAAAAGTACACATTTAGTTTAGCTGAAAGATTTAACAGTTCACTTTTTTATTGTTGTTCAAGTACAGTTGCCTCCATTTTCATCCCCCGACATCCCCCCTGCTCCACCCTTCGGTGTACCCTCTTTGCCTTTGTCAATGTGTCCTTTATACATGTTCCTTGATGGCCCAGTTCTAACTTTGACATATCTAAAAGGGTGGGCATACAGAGTAATAATTGATTGAACAACAAGAAATAATTTTAAAATTCAAAATATTGCTGGGAGATTTTTTAACATGTTTCTAAGTAAGCTATTTTTCAAGGAGAGGGAGAGAAGAAATTGGAAGAATTTTGAGGTTTTTAAATAGGACATAACCTTCAACAAATATATATATATATATATACATATATATATATATATAATAGCTTTTATTTTATTTTTACTAAATTTGTTGGGATGACATTAGTTAATAAAATTACATAGTATAAAGGACATATGGACAAAGCCAAAGGGGGGTAGGATCGAGGGTGGGAGGTGGGGATGGCTTGGGTATGGGGGAGGGGTGAGGGGAAAATAGAGATGACTATACTTGAACAACAACAAAAAATAAAAATTCTATAAATGCATAAAAGAAAAAAAGAAAATTACATAGGGTTCAAGTGTAGAATTCTATAATATATCATTCTTATATCTTTTTGTGTATTTACCACCCCAAGTGAAGTCCCTTTCCATCATTTATCCCCTCTTCTATCCTCTTCTACCTCCTCCCATCCTCTTTTCCCTCGGATAATCACTGTGCTGTTGTCTGGGTCTATGAGTTTTTTCTTAATTCCTTTACCTTTTCTACCCAGTCCCCCAGCCACCCTCCCCTGTGAGCTGTCAATCAGTTTTCTGTATCTATGAGCCTGTTTCTATTTTGTTAGTTAATTTTGTTCTTTAGATTTCACTATAAGCAAAATCATAT
This sequence comes from Micronycteris hirsuta, assembly GCA_004026765.1. Classification (NCBI taxonomy): domain Eukaryota; kingdom Metazoa; phylum Chordata; class Mammalia; order Chiroptera; family Phyllostomidae; genus Micronycteris; species Micronycteris hirsuta. The sequence continues at coordinate 36,268 of PVJI01010885.1, read as the reverse complement.
GGCACTTGACTTTCTCTGATAGGCTTGTTTCGCTTTGCATAATAATCTCCAGCTCCATCCATGCTGTCACAAAAGGTAAAATTTCCTTTTTTTTTTTTTTTTGAATGGCTGAGTAGTATTCCATTGTGTAAAGGTACCACAGCTTTTTCTTATCCACTTGGGCTGCTTCCAAATCTTGGCTATTATAAATAATGCTGTGATAAACATAGGAGTGTATGTATTCTTTCCAATTAGTGTTTTGGGTTTCTTTGGAAGTTCCACTTTTTTCTTTTTCTTTTCCTTCTCTCTGTCCCTCCCTCCCTCCTTCCTTCCTGCCTCCTACCTCCCATTTTTAATTTTTTGAGGAAACTCTATATTACTTTCCAAATAGCTGCACCAATCTGCACGCTCACCAATGGGGCACTAGGGTTCTTTATCCTCTCCATCCTCACCGACACTCGTTTGTTGATTTAGTGATTTTCACTTATTATAACATACATAGTAAACATTTTTGAAAAATTTGCATATGTTAGATAGAACTTAGTTACTCTTGACACATTTCAAAGATTGGTATTATATGAAATGCATCCTTTAAGAAGATTAAATTATTAATAAAGAATTAAAAGTATACTAGAAAAAAGCCATATATTTGTAAATTTAAAAGTTGACTTCTAAAAGACATATCAAAAGGCAAATTAGAAATTACTCTGAACTAAATGAAAATGATATAGTCAAAACTTGTGAAAAAAGTGAGAGGCTGGACTTTGAAGAAATTAATAAATTTCATTATAGAATGGGAAATGTTGAAAATGGAAAATTAAAACAAGTAGACTCTAAAAATAGAAAAATATTAAAGATAAGAGTAAAATTAATATGGGGAAATAGAAGGAGATGATAAAAAGTCAAAATTTGGTCTTTTGAAAAAGATTAAATCCATAACAACATTGAAGAAAAAAGAAAAGATTGAAAGCAGAAATAGCCAATGTCAAGATAAAAGAGTGACATTACTATAGATCAGATATTACAAAAAGTGTCAGGAGATACTGCAATACATCTGAAAATTTTATGTAATAAACACCTAGATATACAAATTTCCAAAAGAAAAACTAAATTAATAAAAACATTTAATTTTAATAATATTTAAAAATTAACTCTATAAGTGAAAACTTTTCCACCAAAAAAAAAATTCTAGGATCAGAATTCTAGGATTTACTGGTAAATTTTGAGAAATGTTAAAGAAAGCACGATAGCTCTGGCACATGTGGCTCAGCTGGTTGGGCAAAGCGAGGGGTCACCAGTTCGATTCCTGGTCAGGACACACCTGAGTTGCAGGTTTGGTCCCCAGTCCGGGAATGTGCAACAGGCACCCAATGAATGTTTTTCTTTCTCATCAATGTTTTTCTCTCTCTCTTTCTCTCTCCCTTCCTTTTTCTCTAAAAATAAATAAATAAAACCTTTAAAAAGCAAAAGAAACTGTGATGGAAATCTCACATAAGTGCTTCTAAATAATGAGAAAAGATAAAATGCTTACAATTTATTTGATGTGATGTGCATTACATTCATCCTAATTCCAGGATGAAAATTAAAGCCTAAATTAGGAATATATATTAAAAAATGTAAAGTGTCACATAGAATATTAGCAGGTAGCTAAACCAAGCTATGTTTATCCAGAAAAGTCCCAGATTATTACACAAATTATTGTTGTAATTTATCAAATTAGCTTAAAAAAAAGTGAGAACTGTATGTTTCAACAAAACAAAAAAGGAAGTGTTGTAAACATTTCCTTAATGATCAAAGATAAGATAGAGAAAAATATTATTATCACTTTCATTTCTTTTTAAATTAGAGTTTTCAGACAGTAAAGTAAGTCAAGGGAAGATAATCTAAATTATAAAAATTGAGCCCTGGCTGGTATAGCTCAGTGGATTGAGGGCAGGCTGAGAACCAAAGTGTCGCTAGTTCAATTCCCAGTCAGGTCACATGCCTGGGTTGCAGGCCAGGTCCCCAGTTGGGGCCATGTGAGAGGCAACCACACATTGATGTTTCTCTTCCTCTCTTTCTCCCTCCCTTCCCTTTTGTCTAAAAATAAATTAATAAAATCTTTTTAAAAATTTGAAAAGAAGTCTTGATGATTATTTTTATGTGTCAACTTGACTGGGCCATTGAGCATCAAACATTTGGTCAAATATTATTTTGAGTGTGTCTGTGAGGGTGTTTGAGGATGAAATTAACATTTGAATTAGTAGACTGAGTGAAGCAGATCAGCATCCTTAATATGGGTAGTCTTCATACAATCAATTGAAGATCAGAATAGAACCAAAAGGCTAAATAATAGGAAACTACTAGAGTTTGATTGCTTTAGCTGGGATATTGGTCTTCTGCTGTTGGGGTATAATTTACATATCAAATCTCCTAGATCTCCAGCTCACCAACTACAGATCTTCCATATCTATATCTTTATCTAATCTTTTACTGACATCCTGTTTGTTTCTATTTCTCTGGAAAACCCTGATTAATATAGGAGGAAACATTTATTTTATTTATAGATAGTATTTTCTACGTAGAAAAACCTACAGGATCTGTAATCTATAAGGAAATTTATAAAGTTTACTGAATTTAAAATTAATATGCAGAAATCACTTGTATTTCTATATACCATCAAAAAACCTGTTAGGAAAAAAGGTAAAACAAAGATACTGTTACGAGCTGAATTGTCTTCCTCAAACAGATACGTTAAAATCCTAACTGCTGTGAAGGCCATACCTCTGAATGTAACCTTATTGGAAAATAACATTTTTAAAGATGTAATTAGTTTGGATGAGGTAATTAGGATAAACTAATCCAATAGAACTGGTGTCATAAGAAAAAAAGAAGACGGTCATAAATGAACATGTATAAAGGACCAGTGGACTTTATAAGGTGGGGGAATGTGGTGGTGGGAAAATGGAGACAACTGTATTTGAACATCAATAAAAAAATTAAAATAAAAAAATTAAAAAGAAAAAAAGAAGAAACGTAGGGATAGACATGCAGGGAGAACACCATGTGATGGCAAAGAGAGAATGGAATGATGTAGCTAGAAGTCAAGGAATGCAAAGTATCTACAACCATCACTAGAAGCCAGAAGAGGCAAGATAGGATTCTACCCTGTCTCAGAGGGTGTATGGTCCTGCTCACAGTTCAATATCTAGCCTCCAAGACTGGGAGTGAATACATCTCTGTTGTTTTAACTCACTCAGTTTGAGATACTTTGTAACATCAGGCATAGGAAAATCTACTTCAGAAAAATCTAGCAAATGTTACACACAATCTCTATGCAGAAAGTATAATACTGTATTGAAAGATATTAAGGAAGGCATACATAAAAGGGAAAACAACAGTATATAAAATTTCATTTTTGACTCAGATTCAGTGGAATTCCAATCAAAATTCCAAAATGCTTTTCCTTGGAACTTGATAACCTGATTCTCAAATATATTTGGATGAGCAAATGTCCAAGAAATTTGAAAACATCCCTGAAAAAGAATGAGGCAAGTAAGCTGGCTTTACACAGGTATAAAATTTTATTATAAATCAATGGTATCCAAGAGTATAAAGTGGCTTATGGGTTGACAAATAAGCCAATGGAACTGAATAGAGATCCTGGAAAAAACATTGTGGAGTAACAGGGAAAGATGGACTGTTAGATAATGTATGCTGAGGCAACTTTTTAACAAAATGGCAAAATCTAAAATTTTATCTCTACTTCACGTTACACAAATTCCATGTGAATGAAATACTCAAATATACAAGGACAAATTATAAAACTATCTGAGGTCAGTATAGCTGAATATGCTATGTGATCAAAGTTTAATATGAACGAGGTCTGTCCAGAAAGTATCCAGCCACAAGCTCTGGAAATAGAAACATTTATTGGCTACAAGATAGAAGAAACATTGTAGAAAGGATGATGGCATTTCAATCCCTTTCAAAGTAGGTACCTTGGGACCTCATATAGTTCTCCCAGTGTTTCTCCCACTATTCAAAACACTCTGCAAAATCCTTTGTTGGAATTGCCATCAGCTGCCCTGTCATATTTTCCTGAATCTCATCACTGGTCTGAAATCTCTTCCCTTTCAAAGGTGATTTTAATTTTGAGAAAAGCCGGAAGTCCCAGGGCACCAAATCTGGGCTCTAGGGGTGCTGAGTCACCTGGGTGATTTGATCTTTCACCAAAAAACTCTGCAGGAGATATGACATATGAGTGGATGTGTTGTCATGATGAAGCTGCCAATCACCAGATGCCCATAGTAGTGGCCATTTTAATCATGTTGCATCTCTCAATAAACAAAGAACATTGAGGTAGTTGTCCTTATTAATTGTTTAGCCTGGAGGAGCATAGTCATTATGGGCAGCACCTTCCCAACCAAAAAACACAGTTCATGTGGTCTTGTTCTTGCTGCTACTTCTTCAGGTGTGGAGAGCAAGGCAACTTCCATTGGGACAATTTGACTTTTATTTATGAATAATAGCTGTAGACCCATGATTCATCTCCAGTTATGACCTTCTTGAGGAAATCTTGTTCATCGGTAGCAGTTTGAATCAAGTCATTAGCAATTGCAGAAAGATGTTCCTTCTGCTGTGGTAGGAGAAACCACAGAATGAATTTTGCCATGGAGTGTTTCATGTCAAGATCCTGCATCAAAACCTTGAACACAGTAATTTTTGGAATCTCCAGATCAGCTTCAGTTCTTGCACTGTTAGTTGCTGATTTTTATTGATTGTAGCCAGTACCAACATTCAACATTCTCAGGTGTTCTGCTTGTTGCAGTCCTTCCAGAAAGTGGATCACTTTCAACAGATTTTCAACCATCTTTGAAGCATTTGTGCCACTCTTTTATTTGTGCTGTATTCATTGCATCATCCCTAAAAGCCTTTTGAATCATCTGAATAGTTTCCATGGAGAAATGTTCAATCTTAACACAAAATTTCATGCAGATTCTTTACTCTAGTCGCTCAGTCATTTTGAATGTGATGGCTGCAGAGTACACATGCTCACTCAACAGTGTCTATCACCCCCACTGACTAGTACAGTGAACTCATCATTGTTCATAAATGTGCATTCCAGTCCACTTTCCTTGGCTGCCTGGTTACATCAATGTTGCAAAAATCGTTCTTGTTATACTAACAATGGCTGGACTTTTTCTGGACAGATATGTATTTGATTACCTTAAATTCATGAATATTTGTTCATTAAAAAGATCAAAAAAAGTGAAAAGACAATCCAAAAACAGTAAAGCATTTGCAATATATTGACTTACACAGTTAGTATTCAAAATACATAAAAATATAAGAAATTAATGAGAAATAGACAAATCAATAGAAAAATGGATGAAAGATAGGGGCAGATGTTGCATAATTGAGAAAACACAAATGACTGTAAATGAATGAAAAAGTGATCACTCAGTTTTCAGAAAGTGCCGATTAACACAAACTAAAGCAGAATGAAGTAAAATGTCACAACTACTAAATTAGTAGAATTAAAAACAAAAAAGAATGACCCAGAAACACTAAGCATTTTAGGTATTGTGGAGCAATGGGAGATTCTTTTTGTTGCTTATGAAAATGTAAGTTGGTGAAACCACCAAGAAATCACAGAGTGAAGATCAACACATTCTAAGATTCAAGAACTCTACTCTTAGGTGTATCATTAATACTCTGTTACATGTGAACTAAGAGATGCACAGGGACAGGTTGTTAATAAACTTTTTTTTAATCTACAGCTTTATGACAGCATATAAATGGTAATAAAATGTATAAACACAAAATCTTAAAATGCCTATCAGTGATAGAATGAATACATAAACTATAATTTATTCAAATAATAAACTTCTGTAATACAGTAAGTGTGAGTGGGCTATAGTCACATGCATGTGAGTGAATCTCAAAAAAAAAATTGAAACAAAAGAGAAAGTCACAGAAGACAGATAATATTGACCCTACTATAAAACCCTGGAAAATAAAACATTTAAAGTACATATTATTAATGGCTTCATTAACAAGTGATAAAATGCAATGAAAAGAAAGGGAATTATTAGCACAAAAGTCAGATTTGGAATTACACCTGAGAGCGAGAAGTGGAGTCTCAACTGAGACCAGGCATGAGAAGACGGGGTGTATGCTTTGAGACACTAGAATCACTATATATATTAAGTTGCTGGGTGGTAAACATATATTAAACTTTATTTTCTAAAATGTACATATGTCCTCTGTATGGTCATTTTAAATTTTTTTATTGTTGTTCATGCATATACATAATTTGTATTATCTGTTCCAGCTGGAAATTAATCTAACTAAGAAAATTGTTTGAAGTTGGTACTTGGCAGCTACTACTCATTGCCTATAGACCTCCAGGTAAAGTTTTAACTTTCCAAGCCTGTGTCTTGATCAATATCTCCTGACCCTACTGGCTCTGACTGCTTATTCATCATTTACTTTAATGCTCCACTGTAATGATTGCTGATTATAGGAGGATACCTCTCCCACAACTTTATTATTAGCCAGTTCGCAAGGGCAGCATTTGGTCCAGCAATGAACTGATAGCCTGCCAAAGCAAATTTATGATATTGCATACTATATTGATTTTGATGGGAACAAAAGCAGAAAAGGTCAACAGGATGGCATCCAAAGTCATCATTGGGCAGAAGAAAAGACTAAATCAGAATAAGCCATTAATTTTTTTTGGCCATTATATGTTATGTTTCTGCAGCCTCATAAACGATCCCATATCTTGGTGTCAGAAATTTATAATAAAAGAGTAAAGGGACTGTAATGGAAAATTTGGATCTGTGAACAAGAACATAGAAAATATTCTTAATTTTCTTCTATAAGAATAATTCAGAGTTATGTTGTAACAAATAGTGAACTTGTTTGGAAGCTGTTCTTTTTCTGACCCAAACCTGGCTTTCTTTGCCTCACTTCTCTGACTTCTCTCACTTGTTCTCAGTGTGCTCACCACTGGCAGAAGAGATGGAAGAGGGGAGGGAAAAGGGAGAGTAAGAGAAAGAGAGATGGGAGAAGAAAGAAGAATAAGGAAAAGAGAGGAAAAGAAGGATAAAGAGAGACAGAGAAAGAGTCAAAGAGAGAAATGAATAGAGGGAATATAAAGAAACAGACTTGGGGATCCTTAGTATAAATAAAACACAGGTTGACAGAACATAGTAAATTTGAATTCTGGTGTTTTGTTCTTTTCTCCAGAAAAAAAAAAAAAAAACAGATGGCTGTTTGAAAGACTGATTACTACGTGCGTAGAAAACAACATATATTGGGCTGCATAGGTTCTTTTGGATTGGTGTTTCAGGATTCTTAGGATATAATACCACAAGTGGTATTGCTAGGCCAAAAGGTTGTTTCATTTTTAGTTTTGTGAGGAAATTTATTACTGTTTTATAGAGTGGCTATACCAGTCTGCATTCCCACCAGTGGTGCACTGGGGTTCCCTTTTCTCTACAACCTCTACAGAACTCGTTGTTTGTTGATTTGTTTATGATGGCCATTCTGACCGGTGTGAAGTGATATCTCATTGTGGTTTTAATTTACATTTCTCTGATGGCTAAGTGATGCTAAGCCTCCATTCATATGTCTCTGGGCCCTCTGTATGTCATCCTTGGAGAAGTATCTGTTCGAGTGTTTTGCCCATTTTTTAATTGGGTTGTTTGTATTCTTGGAGTGAATTCATGTGAGTTCTTTATATATTTTGGAGACTAAACCCTTGTCTGAGATATCATTGACAAGTATATTTTCCCATATGGTTCTCATTTACTGGTGTTTTCTTTAGCCATGTGGAAGCTTTTTATTTTGATGAGGCACAATTTACAATAGCCAAGTGCTGGAAAGAACCTAAGTGCCCACCAGTAAAATGAGTGGATAAAAAAAAAAAAAGATGGTGCATTTACACAATGGAATACTATGCAGCAGAAAGAAAGGAACTCCTATCCTTCACAATAGCATGGATGGAACCGGAGAGCATTATGCTAAGTGAAGTAAGCCAGGAAGTGAGGGACAAATACCATATGATCTCACCTATAAGTGGAACCTAATCAACAAAACAAACAAGCAAGCAGCATATTGATGTGGACTCTGTCCTGTGGAGTCTGTATGTTGTGGATGCAAGGCACAAATTCACATGATCTACAGAAGTCCTGTGGAGAAAAAGGGATGGCACAACCACTCTGAGAGAGAGAGAGAGCCTCAGCTCTTGCCTTGACTTTTATTGCTTTCTAATAGCATATATTAAAGAAGGTGTCATTCATTATGCTCAGGTTTGCTTTAGGTGATTACTTTTTACAGATAACAAGGGAAGGGATGGTCCTGATTACTTCTTACAGATTAACAAGGAGAATTTAATCAAGAGTGATTGGTCTGGTTATACTCCATCCTTGGGAGAATTAGCACATACTTCAGAAATTTACTTTAAAGATATGCAGTAAGCATTTGCTGCTTCAACTCAGGGTGAGGGAGTTTTAGCAAGAGCAAGCCTTAAAGCAGCCTAGGTATAATGCAGGCCTAGTTTCTCATGAGAAAGCTGGGTTTGGCTTCCTGTGTGCCGGCAGGAGCCTATCGGCTTTCCAGTAGGGCTGGGTTACATTTGCCATTGCCAGGTGGATCCGTTCCCTATACCATATAACCAGGGACACTGAAATAAAGAACAAATAGACAATAACCATAGGGGAGGGAGGAGAGGGATAATCGGGTAAAACAGGGGAAGGTTTATCAAGGAACATATATAAAGGACACATAGACAAAGGCAAAGGGGGTAGGTTCGAGGGTGGGAGGTGGTGATGGGTGGGGCAGGGGGCCATGGTGGGGCGAAAATGGAGAGAACTGTACTTGAACAACAATAAAAAAGGAAACATACAAATGTGAATTACAAAATAAGTGATATTAGCTTTAACTGTAATGACATTATATTGATAGTTACAGTAATGATTACTGTTTGTTGACCATTTAATTGTTGACAAATTATTCTGCTTCTTGTTACATGTAGTTAATTTAATCCTTATAATAATCCTGAGATGTAGGTGTTTATCTCCATTATAAAAACAAAAATTAGGAGTCAGGATGGTAAGGAAGATTTATCTCTATAGCTAATATGTAGCAGTATTTTAACAAAAGGGTGCTAGACCTAAAACCTAGAAGCCTGTGTCCTAAAGCTCTGTTATGGTGACTTAAGCCAACCATAGATAAATGTTGACATCTCACAGCTATAGTTTATGGATACTTCTCCAGGCTGATGGTAGAATGATAAAAAAAAAAAAACCCACAAACAAACAAAAAAAACCCTGCTGCTCTCTAGAGAAGACTCTGAACTACTATCTGAGTTATAGGGTTCAAACCTCTCAGCTTCCTGGTCATTCAGGGCACCCAGCACATCTGACTATAAATACCAGCTGGGAGAGACCATGTGCTTGAGTTCCGCTGTGCTAATAGCCCTCATTCTGGACTGAGGTGCTGAGGTTGTTGGATACAGATGATCAGACTCAAAAATCCCCTTTGAAGAGGTCCACTTGCATCTGTTAACAGTGAAATGGCACCAGATGTTAGACTTCAGTCCTTGGGTTTGGCTAAGAGAAGAAAAAAACTAAAGGAGTTCATCGTCACCAATCTATCATTATGAGACGTTAAAGGGTCTCATTTAAGAAAAATAAGATCAAAACTATGAACAATATAATAGCAATAAATAAGTATTTATCAACAACTGAATCTATAAAACAAACTAAGCAAAGAAGAACAGAAACAAAATCATGGATATAGAGAACATTTGGATGGTTGCCAGATAGGAGGGAGGCATGAGGAAATTAGTGAAAAGGTGAGGGAATTAAGAAGTACTGATAGGTAATTACAGAATAGCTATGGGGATGTACAATACAGTATACAGAATGGAGTAACCATAGAACTTATAGTCACGGACATGAATGATGGTGTAGGGATTGCCTGAGGGACTAGGGGACCCTGGGTGGAGGGGGCCAAATAAGGAAAAATTGGGACAACTGTAATAGCAAAATCAATAAAATATAATAAAAAAAGAAAAGAATTCAGAGCCAAGGAACTCAAACACAAGTGAAAGTTTATTTAGAAGGTCACAGAGATAGAAGTAAGCCATAGAAGACGTGAGCCAACTGGGCTGCATAGACTCTGGAAAAAACATCATACAGACAAAAAAAAAAAAAAAAAAAAAGAACCACAGGAGCTTAGGAGAAAGACACAGAGAAAACACACCTGGAGGAAAGTGAGGGAGAAAGTCATGGCTGGGCTGGAGGGGTTGGGGGAGAGAGAGAGAAAACTGAGTCCTTTGTGTTGAGGACTTTTATTCACTTTCTGAAGGCAGGGACTCTAGGAGAGGTCCCAGAGGAGAATCTCAGTAGAATATCCATCAACTTTCCAAGTGTGTCCTTTCAGGGTCATTGCCAGGGCAGGGGGTCATTAGTCGTTGCAGCTGGTCCTGATGTCAACCATGACATCATCCCACCTGGCTTTGCTTGATTTACTGGACTTGGAGCTGAAATACAGCTGAAACGTAGGTGCTGTCTCTGGTTTGAACAAAACTCTGTCTCTGTGGTCTGCACAACCAAGGCTTTGTTCTTAATGTTATTTGATGTGTGCTGGAACCTCATGGTCTTAAGGGCTTAATATTTAAGGAAATGGTCATGTAAGAGTTTGTATGGAAGTCCTTTGAGGCTATTTGCCAGCCCCCTTGTTCTTTCTCTAAGGAGGTCTACCACGCGACTAGCGACATGCCAGGGGAGGCAAGGTCAGGGTCCAAACTGCATGACAAGTGATATGAAAGGTCAAGGGTTTAAATAACATGGCCACCAATATGCTAGGGGAAGAAACATCACATTGGGTCCTGCTGTTAGGCATTGGGTGATTTCTGCCCTAGTGACCTTCTGTATCTGGCCCATCATTCCTCCTCTGCTCATGCCTGTCTGACTGCCCACCACACATCTAGAACCACAGCATCTTTCTTGCTGTGGAATTTCCCACAGCCTCCTTCCCTTGTCCTTGAAGCTATTCTCTCACCAGAAGCCCCCATCTCTAATCCATCTTCTTTGGTATGGGCCTTTTCTTCCCTTTTGTATTTTCTCTCACATTTAGTGATGTCTGGCTTTCTTGAAACCCTGTTTCCCAAAATTATTGTTCCCTTGGTGCAAACTCAAGGCCTGTTCCCTGTGGTGCCACAGTCCCCATCAAGGCCTGCCCTGGGTGGAGTGCCAGAGTGTACTCCTCCCCTCCTACAGCTGAGAGATAGGGTCAACATTCTTCCTTCATTTCTTTCTCAATCTTTGCCTCATGGGACTGATGGGGAGATTCTAACAGGACACACTTCTAAACAAGAAGTCTGGGTCATAACTTTGTTGTTAGGGTCCCATCTCTGTCTGATCCCAGCCCTGTGCTACCCCTTTCTCTTCAATTATGCTCTCTGACAGCACTCATGTCTCAGGTCTCATCTATTTTGCCTCCGCTGGGAAGCCTTTCTGCTCACCCCTTTCCAGCATCCTCTTCCTCTCATAATCATTAAATCTGTCCCCATTTAACAACTTCATTGGTGCCAGACACTATGCAAAGCGGTTCACTCATAAGGAGGCATTGCTCCTTTCAATATCCCTCTAAAGAATCCTTCCCATTTTCATTCTACAGACATAGAGAACTAAACATTAAAAAAATGAGGGATTTGCCTAAGGCCCTGCAGATCTTGGTGGTGAGTTGACTAGGGATAATGACTTCAAATGTGAGGAAGCTGCCACCTTTCCCCTCCCAAGAGGTTTATAAACAGAGTGGAATTTCAGAATTATGACTGTGGAGCTTTAAAGATCATGGATTCCTGGGGTCCAGCCATGCTCTCAGGTCAGAATCCTTGAGGGCATAACCAGCTCCTCCACATGATCAGAATCCAGATTTCCCTTCTCCCTATCTCACACTGAGAGCCACTGTGAATACTATTTTTGTCCCTCCCTTATTTATGTACTAGCTACATCAATTTTGAAATGTGGTTTGCTATTTAACAGTGGTGGGTGGCAGCCTGAGTGCATTTCTACACACACACAAATATATATAGTGATACTTAAAGAAATGTGTGTGTGTTAAAACTTTGAGAAGTTACAGAATCTCAAAGGGCTAAATAAGATATATAAATCAGTTTAAATTGGATTATACACACACACGCGGTTATCTGAACTTATCTAGCTTTTTAAGGTTATGCGGCCTCAAAATCTGTTTCATTATCTGCAAATTAGATGTAATAATCTCATCATACTATATTAATTTAAGCCCTTCCACTTTGTACAGAGGTCATTACAGAGCTTTTTTTTTTAAACAGTAACTTTGTTCCTTCCCATAAGCCAATGGCTTTATCTGCAGTTATCTCATTACTTTGCAATACTAGGGGAAAAATGACTTTTTCAAATTCATTTAAGACAATGACTACAAAACTATATGTACTCTGAATAATTGGTAAAATATATGTTTTTGATCCTGAGATCTGATACAGAAACAATTAACTAGGTGACAGCTAATATGTCTTCAGTGTAGAAATTATAAAATATTCAATGCTGAATATAGTGGGTGACACATACATTAAAAATGTCAGATAATTTATTTCCAAGATACATTAGTACTTTATAAAATCTATATTATATCTATCTATATATAATGCATTTTTTACACTGATTCAACAAAATTCAACTCCCACTTTGCTTCTTTCTTCTCTGCCAAGAAGAATAATCTTTGAACTGAAAAGTGTAGAACAAGCATTTCTGAGAATGAAGTAAATAACCTCATGATGGATAAATAGACTGTTAAGAGTGCACATATTTGCTTTACATCAATTCAAACCTTCTGGCACATCTAAATGACACATTAGAGTCTCAAGAGAATCTCTAAATGAGAAAATGGTCATTGATCTCTGACATTCATGTAAGGACAAAAAAGGTTCTAAAAGACTGGAGGTGAGCAAATTTTATCAATATTTTAGAAGAAAAATAATGTTTATTCTGCAAAACACTTACTAGTCAGCTTCTATTGTGGCCTGCTAAGAACATTAAAATATGTTTAGACTAACATTTCCACCGTCTAAGATGTGTCCTTTGCTATGATAAGATCATTCTCCCCTGTTTTCTTCCTTTCATTCCTCCTCCCTTTTCCCTCTCCCTCTTTCCCTCCCTACATTCCTTGCTTCTTTCTTCCTAATAATATTTTTATTTTAGAGCTGTTTTTGCAAATATACTACAAAGAAGGTAATACCAAAAATTCACAAAGATAGTGCAGAGTCTCCATATAATTTGAAACTAGTTTCCTTCATTAGTAACATCTTACAATAATATGGCATTTTATTAAAACCAATGAACCAACATTGGTGTATTGTCATTCACAAATGTCCACACTGACTTCAGGTTTCTTTAGTTTCTATTGTTCATTTTTTATTTTCCAGGATCCTATAGAATTACCACATCGCAAATAATTGTCATAGCTCCATAGACTGGGACAGTTTCTCAGGCTTTTTGTTTTTAAATATATTGCATTGATTATGCTATTGCAGTTGTCCCATCCCCCCCCTTTATTCCCCTCCTTCTCACAGAACCCCTCTCATCAGTATCCCCCACCCCCTTAGTTCGTGTCCTTGGATCGTACATACAAGTTCTTTGGGTTATACATTTACTATACTATTCTTAATTTCCTCCTGTCTATTTTGTACCTACCATTTATGCTTCTTATTCTCTGTACCTTTTCCCACATTCCCCCCCTTCTTCTTCCCCATTGATAACCCTCCATGTGATCTCCATGTCTGTGATTCTGTTCCTGTTCTAGTTGTTTGCTTAGTTTTTGTTTTTAGGTTTAGTTGTTGATAGTTGTGAGTTTGTTGTCATTTTACTGTTCATAGTTGTGATCTTTTTCTTAGACAAGTCCCTTTAACATTTCATATAATAAGGGCTTGGTGGTGATGAACTCCTTTAACTTGACCTTATCTGGGAATCACTTGATCTGTCCTTCCATTCTAAATGAAAGCTTTGCTGGCTAGAGTAATCTTGGATGTAGCTTCTTGCTTTTCATGACTTTGAATGCTTCTTTCCAACCCCCTCTTGCCTGTAAGGTTTCTTTTGAGAAATCAGCTGATAGTCTTATGGGAACTCCTTTGTAGGTAACTATCTCCTTTTCTCTTGCTGCTTTTAAGATTCTCTCCTCATCTTTAACATTGGGTAACATAATCATGATGCGCCTTGGTGTGTCCTTTCTTGGTCCAAGTTCTCTGGGACTCTCTGAGCTACTTGGATTTCCTGCAAGTCTATTTCCTTTGCCAGATTGGGGAAGTTCTCCTTCATTATTTGTTCAAATAAGTTTCCAATTTCTTGCTCTTCCTCTTCTCTTTCTAGCACCACTATGATTTGTATGTTGGAATGTTTAAAATTGTCCTGGAAGTTACTAAGCCTCTCCTCATTGTTTTGAATTCTTGTTTCTTCATTCTGTTCTGGTTGACTGTTTATTTCTTCCTTCTGGTCCAAACGTTTGATTTGAGTCCTTGTTTCCTTCCCATCACTGTTAATGCCCTGTACATTTTCCTTTATTTCACTTTTCATACCCTTCACCTTTTCCTCTATTTTTCATCTGTACTCAATCATTTTTGTGAGCACCCTGATTACCAGTTTTTTAACTCTGCATCTGAGGTTGTCTATCTCCTCTTTGCTTAGTTATTTTTCTGGAGTTTTGATCTGTTCTTTTATTTGGGCCATATTTCTTTGTCTTGGTGCTGTTGTTACATTGTAAGGGGCAGAGCCTTAGGTATTCACCTGGGCAAGGCAACTCATTTTGTTGCATTGTAGCACTGTATGGAATGTCTCTTACTTGGTTTTTCACCCACTTCCAGGCACTTTCCCTACTATCCTCAAGCAAATTGGGACCTTCAGGTGCTGATTCCTGGTTGGGTGGTTTTATGTACTTTCTAGGACCCTGTGGTTCTCTCCTATGAACTCTCCTGTGATGTTTGGAGTTTCTCCCACCACTACACCCCCCACAGGTTTTTACAGGCAGAGGATTTGAGACTGTAGTTTTCTACACTGGAACCCTGGGTTACACAGCCTCGCTCCCCTGTTGTTCTTCCTGGCTTATCCACATGCAAATGTGCGATTGCTCTGTCCACCAACTGCCGTCTCACCAGCCCTGCCCACCACCTTGCGTGTCCTCTCCACCCTACGTGCCCATCTCCACCCCTCCTACCCATCTGGTTGAATGTTTCTTCTTTAAATTCTTGGTTTTCAGATGTCCATACAATTCAATTTTCTGGCAGTTCTGGTTGTTTTGTTGTTGTTTTTTTTTAAACTTTTTGCTGTCCTTCTTTTGGTTGTGTGAGGAAGCAAAGCATATTTACCTATGCCTCCATCGTGGCTGGAAGAGATGTCAGATATTAACAGACAAAGGCTTCGAGGTAACCATTTTAATTATGATCAAAGAACTGAAGCAAAACATGCTTACATACATAAAAGGAGGTATAAAAAATGTCATTAAGGAAAGAATGTAAAGAGATAGCTATTATTTAACATAGAACACTTTGGAAATTCAGAAAAGAAAAAAGTACAATAACTGAAATTAAAAATTCAATAGAGAGACTCAAATTAAATTTTAATTGTCAGAAAAAATAATTTGAAAATAGACCAATGAAGATCATGCAGTCTGAAAAGAGAGGGAGAAAAGAATGAAGAAAAATTAACACTGACTCAGAAAACCGTGGGAAACAATTAAATCCACCAATATATGCATAATTGGACAATAATCAGGGGAACAGAGAGAGAAAGGAGTAGAAAATATATTCAAGGAAATGATAGCTAAAAATTTCCAAATTTGGGGAAAAAGTCCATTAATGCACACATTCAAGGAAATCAAAGAACTGCTATTAGGATGAATGTAAGAGATCCGTGTGCAATTGTATTACAAATGATAAAGCCAAAAACAAGGAGGAAATCTCAAAAAAAGCAAATGAAAAACAAATCAGGACTTCTGGCCAAGATGGAGGCGTAGGTAGACAAACTGTGCCTCCTCACACAACCAAAAGAGGAAAAACAACAATTTAAAAAACAAAAACAGCTAGATCTGACAGAAAACTAAACTGAGTAGAAGTCCGACAACCAAGGAGTTAAAGAAGACACGTTCATCCAGACCAGTAAGCGGGGCAGAGCCAGGTGGAGAGCACTCGGTAAGACGCATTTTGTGGAGTGATACCGGCAACAGTCCAACTGCCCAGAGAGGCCCGTGGTGGGCGCGCCTGGCCAAAACATGGCAGGCACACTCGGCAAAACCGGGGCTGAGACTGGTGGTCTGGGCGGTCCCTCATTCTCGTGCAGATAAACCGGGAGGAAAAGCTGGGGAGCAGAACAGACTGCACGGCCCACCAACACAGGGAAATAAAGCCTCAAACCACCTATTGAATACACCTGTGGGGGTTGAGGCGGCAGTGGGAGGAACTCCCGGCCTCAAAGGAAAGTTCTTTGGGGAGATCCACAGGGATGTGGAACTGTGCAGGCCCATCCACTCACCCCGGGGCCAGCAAAGAAGGGCCCAACTTGCTTGTGGGTAGCTGGGGAAGTCTGGAGAACAGAGCAAGTGCCATTGTTCTTTCAGGCCCCGCCTCCATAGACAGTGTCACAACACAACGACAATGGTTGTCCCTCCCTGAGGAACACCTAAGGCTCCACCCCGTAAAGTAACAGGCACACCGAGAAAAAAAAATGGCCCAAATGAAAGAACACATCAAAGATCCAGAAAAAATACAACTAAGCGATGAAGAGATAGCCAACCTATCAGATGCTCAGTTCAAAGCACTGGTAATCAGGATGCTCACAGGATTGGAATAAAGATTGTCACAATTACTTGAACAAATGAAGGATAATGTAAAGGAAATTAGGGGAAATCTGCAGGGAACCAATAGGAATGAGAAGGAAACTGGGACTCAAATCAACGGAGTGGACGAGCAGAAAGAAAACAATATCCAAACAGAAAAGAATGAAGAAACAAGAATTCAAAAAACTGAGGAGAGGCTTACAAACCTCTAGGACATCTTTAAACATCCCAACATCTGAATCATAGGGGTGCCAGAAGGAGAAGAGGAAGACCAAGGGATTGAAAACTTATTTGAACAAATAATGAAGGAGAACTTCCCCAAGCTGGTGAAGGAAATAGACTTTCAGGAAGTCCAGGAAGCTCAGAGAGTCCCAAAGAGGAACACACCAAGACACATCATAATTACATTACCCAAGATTAAAAATGAGAGAACCTTAGAAGCAGCAAGAGAAGAGGAGACAGTTACCTACAAAGGAATTCCCATAAGACTGTTAACTGATTTCTCAAAAGAGACCTTGCGGGCAAGAAGGGGCTGGAGAGAAGTATTCCAAGTCATGAAAGGCAAGGACCTACATCCAAGAATACTCTATCCAGCAAAGCTATCATTTAGAATGGAAGGGCAGATCAAGTGATTCCCAGATAAGATCAAGTTCAAGGAGTTCATCATCACCCAGCCTTTATTATATAAAATGTTAAAGGGATTTCTATAAGGCATGGAGGGATATCAACAAGGAAGTGGTAGGAGGAGAGAGGGGGAAAAGGTGCAGAGAATAAGTAGCATAAATGGTAGGTAGAAAACAGACAGGGGGAGGTTAAGAATAGTATAGGAAATGTAGAAGACAAAGAACCTATGTGTATGACCTATGGACAAAAACTAAAGGGCGGGGAATGGGGGGTTGGGGGTGGAGGGGAAGAAAGGTGGGAAATGGGACAACTATAATAGCATAATAAATAAAATATATATAAAAAAAACAAATCATCATGCTAAAGGGATTCCCAATAAGATAGGCAGCTGTATTCTCATCAGAAATAATGAAAGCCAGAATGTAGTAAGATAATTGATATAAAGTACTCAAGGGGGAGAAGATGGCAGTGAGACAGGTGAGAATAGAGTCTACCTCACTCTGCACACAGGTGGAACAGCTAGCCTATCTTCTGTGGAACAGAGTGAACAGCCAACAGTATCCCAGCATATATGAAGATTGGAGGCCAAAAATTGTAGAAGACATTGAAAAATCAGATGGTAAGGAGAGTGCTTCAGGACAATAAGGTCCCTGGGACCAGCATGGGGACCAGGGTGGCTGTAACCCTAGGCTTGGTGCCCGCTGGTTCTGCCACAGGATTCTTGGGAGAGAGCCAGGTCAATGGCTCCCTCTCTTGCCAAACAAATTTTGTGCAGCACCAGGATGGGTATGGATGCTTGAAGTCACTGGGGGGAATAAGGACAAAGAGGCAAACACACAGGGGCAGTGAGTACCCCATGAAACTGTGGACACCGGCTGGGAAGAGTTGGGCCTTGACAGATCCTGACCCGGTTAGTCCCCAGTCTGGTTGGAGAGTTGGGCTATGTGAGAGGCCAGGCACTGGTTTGGAGCAACAGGCTTGAATAGGAGGAATTTTTCAAAAGGAAAAAGAGGCACTTAGCAACTGTTTAGGCAACTCTCCCGCAGCAGCCACCCCTGCCTCCTCAGGCATTTGCAGCCTCCACAGCCTCAGTCGTGGGCTCACCTCTGCTGCCAGGACTGCAACTGCACCCCTATGCCCAGCTGCACCAGCAACTCCAATGGTGTGCCACCGACCCAGCTGCCCACCACCCTGCTGAGGCTGCCACTGCAGGAGTGGAGGCCAGCGCACACCCCCACAGCCACTCTGCAACTTCACTCCCACTGACAAGGCTGAGCACTCATGCCTGCAGCCCCAGGGATGAGCACACCTGACCCTGCTGCCTAGTAGCACCTCTGGCCCAAATCCCACCACACCAGGTGCAACAGCAGAAGAGGTGCAGCATCCCATGTGGCAGCCACGGTGGCACCCCCATAGTGCAAGGCTGACAGATACCCAAAGAGGAAGGTGGAGACACCCCCACAGAGGACAGCAGCAGGGCTCAAGAATCAGCAGTCCCAAGAAAGACTTAACTCAGTGGGTGGGGGGGTGGTTTGAACTACCCTGAAGAGACTCTGAAAGTCCCTGGCATCTAGGAGAGCAAAGAGTGAGAAGGTGGTGTGTGAGTTGCCCCTAACTGGTCAACCTCAAGGATAGCACAACAGGTGGACTGAAGGTGTAGACTGCGTGCAGAGGGCACTGAGGGCCTGTCAGAGAACTGAGGAATTGGGCTGGAGGCTGGGAAACTGTGAAGAGCATGGCTAAGACCTTGCCCCCATCCCCACAAACCACAAGAAGGGAGAAAAGATAAACCAATCCCCCCTCAGCCTGCTGCAGCCAGGAAGACCGGCATATCTGGCTTGGCCTGTTTAAAGCCAGCAGGAGGCCTTTTTTAAAAAAAATTCCTTCTTCCTTCCTTTCTTTCTTTTTTTTTTTTTAATTCTTTCTTCCTTTCTTTCTTTTTTTTTTTTTAATTCCCACAAGTTATACAATAAAACTGGGAGCTATGAAAAAACCAGATTAGATCCAAAGAGGAGTCATCCCAACAACTGAGGAAGTGAGACAAATTTTACTTTTCTACTACAGAGAAGTTGCAAGTTATCATATATTATTATTTTTACATATTTTATTTTATTAGTATTTTTTTTACTTCACTTCTTTCTGTTTAGTCTTCTACACTTGGTTTGTCCAAATTGCATTGTTTGACTGATTTCCCTTGTCTCTTTCGTAGTGTACTTTTAACTTATTGTCTTTCACTTCACTTGCGTTCCAATAGCACAGAACTCTAGGTGCTGTATTTCCTACTCTTGTTATCCAGATCACATAGATTCAGTCATATGATTGTTGCTCCATTACTATTGCAAATAATTGTTGTTCCATACAATTGTAAATAATACACAGCACCCCTCCCAGATCTTACCTCACTTCACTGTTTCTGGAACTTTACTACTGTTATGGTTAACTCTATTCTCTTGCATGCTACACATATTTTCCATTATGTACTCTCACTTTACTTTATAATCTGACCTCCCACAAGCTCACTGCTTTCTAGAACAAACTCACAATCCTTCCTCCTCTAACGAGAGTTTTGTATTTTTCCCAGCCTTTCTAAAAAGTGACTAGTTGGGTGAAAAGCATGGTTAACACTATGCATATCCAAAGGATCTCCTATCTCTTGCCTATGGGTTGGTACTTTAAACATACAATACACTCCCACTGTCTTAAACCATTCTCTGCCTTTGTCTCCAAGTGATCACAAAAAAAGAGTAGGTGAGAGTTGTGAACATCAGTATACCTCCTGGAAGAGGAAATCCACCAACAAAGGAACCACCAATAGATAACAATGAAAGAAGGTGAAGGAGGGAGTGGAAGACAAACTAACCTCCAGCCAGGACCAATCTGGAAATACAACT
The DNA here is from genome assembly GCA_004026765.1 of Micronycteris hirsuta. Classification (NCBI taxonomy): domain Eukaryota; kingdom Metazoa; phylum Chordata; class Mammalia; order Chiroptera; family Phyllostomidae; genus Micronycteris; species Micronycteris hirsuta. The sequence goes on along the minus strand of PVJI01010885.1, from coordinate 15,911 downwards.
AAATGGTGGAGAAATTACACAGAACAAAAAACTGGGCTTCCAAGACAAAAGCCTCAAAACCTCACACATACAGAAACCAGCTTCAACACAACATGTCCATACCTGCACAAAAAAACACAAGCCGTGGTGGAGGGAGTGACTTTCAACAAACCAGTTGGACAGAAGGACCCACCAAAGAAAGACCCAACAACAATAAAAATCCAAAGATATATAGAGAGCCAACATAAATGACAGTCCAAGGCCAGTGAGCTCTAGAGATCAACGAGATTGCACCACTGAATCTCACAGGTCTTCTACCATAGAAGTTCACACCATAAAGCCAGGGAGTCAGAACAGATCAATTTTAAAAGCAGAGGTTAACAAGAAGAGTCTCACAAACAATGGGAAGACAAAGAAACAATCCCCAATTGAAAGGAACGAAGGAAGTGTCTTAAAAAATGCTAAATGAAATAGAGGCAAGTCAATTATCAGATATTGAGTTCAAAGTAATGGTTATAAGGAAGCTCAATGACCTCACAGAGAATTATCAAAAACTACACAGAAACTACATGAACTAACTGCAAACTATATCAACATGAAAAAGGAAAGAGAACCTAACTGCTTCAAATTTATCAGCTATTATTGGTCTGTTCTGGCTTCCTGCTTATTCTTCGTTCAGTTTTGGAAGATTATTTTTTTTTAGAAATGTGTCCATTTCAACTAGGTTTTCATATTTCTTGGCATACAGTTCTTCACAGTAATGTCTTACAATTCTTTGTATTTCTGTGGCATCAGTTACAATATCTCCTCTTTCATTTCTGATTTTGTTTATGTGGGTCCTCTTTTTTTTCTTGATGAGTCTGCTTAAAGTCTGGTTGATTTTGTTTATCTTTTCAAAGAACCAGCTCCTGGATTCATTGATTCTTAGAATTGTGCTTTTAGTCTCTATGTCATTTAATTCTGCTCTGATCTTGGTTATTTCCATCCTTCTACTTTCTTGGGCTGTCTTTGTTTTTGTTCCTCCAGTTCTTGTAGGTGTAGGGTTAGGTTGTTTATTTGAAAGGTTTCTATCCTTTTTAGGTAGGCCTGTATTGCTATGAACTTCCCTCTCAGGACTGCCTTCACTGTGTCCCATGCATTTTAGGTTGTTGTGAACTCATTTTAACTTGTTTCCAGAAACTTTTTTATTTCTTCCTTAATTTCATTCTTGACCCATTTATTGTTTAATAGCATGCTATTCAATCTCCATAAGTTTGAGTGTTTTGGGTTTTTTTCCTTGAGGTTGTTTTCTAGTTTCAGGCCCTTGTGGTTAGAGAAAATGCTTGATATGATTTCAGTTTACTTGAATTTGTTGAGGATTGTTTTGTGTCCTATCATGTAGTCTATCTTTGAAAATGGTCTATGTGCATTTGAAAAGAGTGCGTATTTGTCTTCATTGGGATGAAAGGCTCTACGTACATTAGTTAAGTCCATTTGATCAAGGGCATTGTTCAATCCTGCAATATCTTTGTTGGTATTTTTTTTGGAAGATCTATCCATTTTTGGCAGTGGGATGTTAAAATTTCCTAGTAAGTGTGTTGCTGTCAATATCTTTCTTGAAGTCCTCCAAGATTTTCTTTATATATTTGGGTGCTTCTATGTTGGGTGCATATATATTACAATGTTTATGTCTTCTTGATGGATTCTAACCTTGAATATTATTAAATGACCTTCTTGGTCTCTTTTTATGGCTGTTTTTCTGAAGTCTATTTTGTCTGATATAAGTATTGCTACCCTGGCTTTTTTTTCCTGTCCATTTGCTTGGAATACTTTTTTTTCTAGCCCTTCACTGTCAGTCTGTGTAGGTCTTTTGTCCTGAGGTGTGTCTCTTGTAGGCAGCATATGTGTGGGTCATGATTTCTTATCTATTCAGCTATACTATGTCATTTGATTGGGGCATTTAATCCATTTATGTTTAAAGTTATTATTGAAAGGTACTTATTCATTGCCATTTTTTCGTGTCTCGGTTCCTCTCTCTCTCACTGTTTGTTTCATGTTCTTAAGACAGACCCTTTAGCATCTCACGCAGAGCTGGTTTGGAGGAGGTGTATTCTTCGAGGCTTCTTTTGTCTGGGACACTCCTTATTTGTCCTTTCTTTATAATGTTACGCCTTTCTGGATAAAGTAGTCTAGGTTGTATCTTCTTGTTTTCATTACTTGGTATATTTCTTGCCATTCCCTTTTGGCTTGGAGCATTTCCATTGAGAATTCTTATCAAGGCTCCTATGTATGTTACTTCCTATTCTTTCCTTGCTGCCTTTAGGATTCTCCCCTTAGAGAGTAGGCTTCTTGCAACTCTTTCATTTACTATTGCTATGCACAATCCCTGTTGATGTGCTAGTAAGGCATGGGGAGGGAAAGTTGTGGCGTGAGGCCTAGAATTAATATTTTTCTATTGCCTGACATTGAAAATCAGACAGAACTCAAACACGTACACCACAATACCCCTCTTCATTGTATTCCTGTGGATAAGGTTGTCTAGCCAAGTAGCCCTCTTTATCACAAGGAAAAGGCAGACTACAGTCAAACCTTAGTTCTTGAATGTCTCCCAGCTTGAACAATTAGGTTCGTGACTAAGTTGTTCAGGGAAAAAATGTATCATTTGTTGAACAAAACTTCCATTCTCTACCCGACAACTCTTTCATGCTTGTGTCGATATAATCAGGAATATGTCTCTCAGGCATGATTCAGTTTTTGAAAAAGTCACTTCTCGAACAGTCTTCTGTAATAAATTAAGTTTGAGAACGGAGGTTCCACTGTACTTACTTGAGCGGACTTCAGTTCCCTGCCAGCCCACAGAATTATTCAAACAAGAGAGTGAATTCTCCTACAGAAATCAGGGTTATCCCATCTTCTTGATACCACAACATCTGCCTCCTACAATCCTTGCTTATTCACTGTGTTCCTGAGTACATTCTATTCCTGCACAGCATGGCTTGTCTTTCTCCCTGAGGCTGTGTATATGTGTGACTAATAAACTTGATATTATTTGTCCAGTGTGGGGTGTCATGTAATTGGTCATCCTTATAATCCTAGGGTAGGAATCCTCTCTCACCAACAGGGTGAAAGGAAATGATTTAAAGAGAAATGTTCTATAATCTCACAATTAAATATTTTTAATTTAGTTGTCTTGTGTCTGTGAGCTGTGGACTTCACAATGTTTTCATTTAGTGGTATTTTTTACATTTTAGATAAGACATTTAGGCTAGAGCAGGGCTGGAATGTGCAGAATGCCCTTCTCCCTGTTGGAATTATCTCTGGCAAAAAGTCCTTTCCCTTGGAATACAGGTTTTGGTTATGTAGACCACTCTGGGCATATTTCACCATGATTCCTATTTTTATCCTCCTGTAAGAGCCATGGGGGGAATCTTTCTTTGATTTTCACTCTGAGAACCAGGTAGAATTATTGATTCTCAAAGTGCTGAAAAAGCCACAGAAGTGTAGAGGCCACCATGGACCTGAGGCCTCCAGTATTTTCTCTCTCACATTAATACTCCATCTCCAACAATTTGTCAAAGTCATCATTTAAGTGTACCTACAATTTATGACTTCAGCATCTTCTATTCCAGGTGACGATATCTCAACTGTGACACCCTGGTTCACCTGTGTCTCCAGATTTCAGGGTGGCATTTTGTTTTGAAACCTGATGTTCTCTGATGGGTCCAAGTGTCGTGAATTCTGGCCAGCAAAATTCGTATTGCCATGGCAGCGTGTAAATTATTTTACATGTAATATACTGGATAGGAAATTCCGGGACCACACATCCCCTCCATTATCATCTTGGAGAGGTCCTGAGTGGCGTGTCAACTGGCCTTTTATTCTTTTTTCTCAGGCTTCATTAACTATGAATAGATTGTAGATTCAAGTTAGGCGGTAGATGGTCCAGGAAGGTACATCAAAAGGAGAGATATGCAAATGGAAGGACAACAGGTTTGGGCTGAACTCAAAGGAACTATAAACACTAGCCTTGAGGGAACTAGGTATGCATCAGCATAAGTTCTTTTGATCCAGGGGTAAGGGAGGTCTTAGTAAAAACAAGTTTTTGATTCTAAGAAGTATATCATCCTGATTTCCCACAGGAAATTCTGCCATCACACACGTGGGTCCTGCTTACTGTCTTTATGTTCCACAAGAGTCCATGCTCTCTTAGATGTGAAACATTAGCACTACCCTTCCCACTGTGAGATGCATGGATTTCCTTTATCCAAGCAGAGTCATTGATTTTTAGTTTATTTGGCTTTTCTTGTAAGAATCTTAGTGATGACTTATAAGCTCTTTATATGTCAGAACTGAAACCAAAAGTGCTGCACTTTTTTCTTTTTTAACTTTCTGATTCATATACTGTATAATTGCTCAAATGTAAGTGTTCACATTATCAGCATCATTTAACTAAGAGTACATCTGTCATATGTCTGCATTTTCTAGAACCCCAGGTTTCTTCTTCCTTTTGAGAAAGGTGTGGAGTCTGAATTTTGGTTACCATAATTTTCATGCATAATTCAGCCTTTGCTAATTAAGAACTAATTCAAGAGATTCTTTTGGCGTCTTACACAGTCTCTGAAAAAACTCACTTATATACATAGTAGAAGCATCAGGTGAATCTCCTGTTTGTTTTAGATAAATACAAATCCTTAGTTGCAAGCTCCCTTATTTGCTGTACTATCAACTATTCAAGAAATCTTTTTTTCCCTGATGGTTTTTCTAAGACAAGCACATATGGAAACATTTTTTGTTACTGTTTTGATTTGTTTTCTTTTCTCAAGTTGCCAGTGGAGATACCCCCTAGAGGCTGGGTAGTTTGAGATGTTCTAAAACTCTCCATTGGTAAATTTCTCTTTTTGATCAAATATACAGACAAGAACACAAAATATAAATATTCCAGTCAGTGGAAATCAACAGATAGCTAAATCATTTTAATCATAACCTAGGTAAAATCATTATTCAAATTCCCCTTCATATCTCAAAATCCCATTATCCCTAAAATGTGCATTATTGATGTTGCTTCTTTAAAAATTTAATGATTCTCTCAAGATTCATTTCAAGACCCAATTCCTCTATTGCTGGGATTTTGTCCAGCAAAATCCGTGGTGACCGCAACTGAATGCGTGAATGAACCTCACATAGAGACACACTTGGAAAAGGAAGTCCAGGGCCACAGGTCCTTCCCTCAGTATCTAGGAAAGGCCTCAGGCATAGCTCAGCCAGGCTTTTTATTAGAAGTTTTAGGATACATTTGCATTGGATTGGTTATTCATGGACTATGCGCAGAACAGGGGTCTTCAGCTAGGTCATAAAGATATATGGAAAGGGGATAGATAAGCAGAAGGCTTATTCAGTAAGGTAAACATTTAGGCTGGAAAGAATTTCAGACATCTATTAACATACGCCCCTTGACTCCAGGAGGGAGAGACCCAGCAAGGTAGTAAATTTTTAAGAAGCATGTTTAGCTAGATTCCCATTAGAGAATTCTTTTTCCACGGACATGGATCAGGCCGGCCCACTCGGGAGTAGTTTTTTCATGCGGAGCCGTGCTCAGACATGTGAATCCTGGGGTGGCGTTTTCTCCATGCATGTGAAAAGAATTCCCACACTCTATGACTCTCCATCAACAGGTCTGGAGGAGGAAGTGCTTCCCAGAGTGTACATGAATGGAGTCAAAGAGCCATGCTCCTGTTTTCTAAATGGTGTTAAAAGTCAGTTCTCATAACAAGGGCTCTGCTCTTAGATTACTTTTTAAAACCATGAAAACCCTTTTCTTAAACACAAAGAACATAGGTTACCTCAGTATCCTGAATTATAGCACATTGTGATCAACCCTTTCAGAGCTCTGTAGTAATAGAATAGTGCCTATTTCAGGATGAATTCACAATCCACTCCACAGACACACATGCAAGTCAATCAATTAATGTGCAGAATGAAAATGTAAAATTTCTATCCATATGAAATTTTATAACTCTATTTTTGTATGTAATGTACATTTTATATTGTGTGTTATCAGTACTGTGTACAGTATTTATGAATCACATAATCAATCTACAGAGGATACACACACAAAATATTTATGTGACAAAAATTTTGGATGTCCATAAATCCTGATGTCCATAATTTGATGCTGCTGCCTTCATTGGAGCTTCATATATTTTAAGTTCCATACTGTTAAAGGAAAGAAAGTGTTATTATATTTCTGCTCTTTTTTTTTCACATGAGGGAAGAAATACACAGAAATAATAAAAATTTAAGGTGTGTTGAGAAGTGAATTGTTTGTTAAATAGTCAAATGTTACCATATATTTCCTCTCATATCTGTTTATGTTGAAGTCTTTGAAGTTTGATACTTATTTGTTTATTCCTTGCTTCATATTTCACTCTGTCTGGAATTACTGTCTATTATCTTGTATTTCTGACAAACAAACTCTACATATAAATTATGTATATTTATTTTTAAACTAATTTATCAAGTATACAGACAAGCAATGAAATATAAACATTCTATTAAATTAATTAACAAAGTTAAACCTTTTTAATAATTACCAGTTTAATAAAATTATCACTCAAATCTCTCTTCGAGCCCTTCAAGAGTGGCTTGCCCCCCTCATATCCCTTTTCATTCACAGTCCCCCTCTCTGTTCTAAAGTAATGATTAATCAGGGTTTTAAAACTATGTTCATTTGACCAGTTTTGGTTTATATTAAAGGTGTAATATGGTATTCATCCTATTGTATTTGCCTTTTTTTTTTTTGCTTCAACCTTTTCTATGATACTTACATTCTTAATTTATGCTCTTAATTGTAGCTATTAATTGTTATTTTTCATTGCTCGATGATGTGATTATACCACAGTTTATTTACTGTTACTATTATTGATCCCCAAAATGATACATTTATAGTATTTTTAGTTAGGGCTAAATTATCCACATGTGTCTTTTAATTTAGTGCACATGAGCAAGTGTTTCTATCGCAAACATCCCAGTGTGAAGTCTCTGAATCACAGAGTACATACACACTCATCTTTTCTAGATGTGTCAGATTGATTTCCAAGGCAGATGTACCAATTTAAACTCTCTCAGGAATGTATATCAGAAAATGTAGACATAATTATAAAAGGAAAGAGACCTATCCAAGCTAAAAGTAGAGAGATTTTAATACAATTTTCTCAGTAACGAATAAACTAAGCAAACAAAATTGATGAAGATATAGACAATTTGAACAGCTACAATGCAACGAGTATGTATAAAACACTGAAACCCACAACTGCAGAATATACATTCTTATAAAACACACAAAGCATTTTCAAAAATTGACTATATGCTGATCTGTAAAATGATGAATGAAATCATATAAAGTATGTTCTCTGACCTGAGTGTAACTAACTTCAAAATCAATAAGAAAAAGTATTAATATATATTTTTAAATAGTGTAAGTCAAAGAAAATATGTCAATGGAAGTCATACCCCATAAAACATCTACATGAAAGACTATAATTTTAAAAAAGAGATATCCAGTGCCAATAACAATAAAGAGCAACAGGACTTTCATAAAAATACAGCTTCAAATTTCAATTAATCTCTCCCATGTGGACTTTTCTCTCTTTCCTCTCTCAATAAAATGAACACTGTTTTCTTTGTGTCCTAAGTGTATCCTATAAAGCATATTAATTTCATGCATTTTCTCACTTATTTTAGCTTCATGAGAGCAGATATCTCAAATATTTAGTAATAGGAATATAATAAATAATTAATCAGATAAATAAAAAATATATAACCAGAGAGGTTGAAATAAAGAACAAACTGACAGTAACCAGAGGGGAGGGAGAGAGGGATAATGGAGGAAAATAGGGAGAGGCTCATCAAAGAACATGTATATAAGACACATGGACAAAGCCAAATGGGGTAGGTTTGACAGTGGGGGGTAGAAGTAGGAGGGGTGGGGAGCTATGGTGGGGTGAAAATGGAGACAACTGTACTTGAACAACAAAAAATATTGAAAAAAGAAAAAATATATGTTGACTAATATAAATTATCTCTTCTTTTGATAATTTTTCTTGACTACTAAATATCATCCCCATAAATATTTTCATTCTTACATGCTAAGAAAAATACAATCACAAAATATGATTTTGCTAACAATGAAAAACTTCAGCCATGTATTATCAGGTTTTCTTCTAATGGAAATTAGATAAGGTAAGGTAAGCTAAGAATTACAAGTCCTTTGTTACAAAATCTCTATCTTCATAGGTACCAGGCTTCTGATAGAACTATTGTTTCTTATTCCAATGCATTATTCCTTCTGGGCATCAAGAATACTTTATTCCATACCTGGGGAAGTTACATCACATGTATGCTTGGACAAATTTATTATTGTTTTCCATCAAAAAATAAAAAGAAAGAAAAAAGTCAAGGCAATACAACTAAAATTTAAGATAATCAAAAGAAATTTGTGGGAGAAAAATATGTGGGGTACATATTACAATGGAAAAATTATTTCATTGTATAAAATATATATTTAAAGGTATTTTAAAGGAACATGTGTCTTCCACAAAGTCCTGTGATCACATTGTTTAGAATGTAAGAAATTAAAAAAAAAATAGACCAGTGTTCTAGAGGCTAATACATAATTTAATTGTTTTGATTTGCTATGATGGATTGTCTTTATCTTACAGCATAGGCCAGGGACCTCAAATTGTCAAGATACACTTTTGAAGAAAGAGAAATTAAAGAACTGGATAATTATATAGCCAAAGCCCCATTTTGGTTCATTAGTTAAGAGACATTTCCATACAGCAGGTTAGTAAAGGTCTGTGTCTTGCTCACTGCATCCTTCTGAGGAAAACAACTACTCCTATCAATCTGCTCTGATGAAAGAGCCCATGCCTGCCATTTACTATAGCACCCATTTTCACCCTTGAGGGCCATAGCTAATTAGTTGATCAGTACCATATTCAATAATAATTAATCCATGTAAATTGATCAATGGCATTTCATGTTCTTTCTTTGAAAGCTTATTCTATGTAAGAATAATGGTAATTAACTACTTATATGAGAAATGTGAACCAGAGATGTTAGTAGGCTTGTTACCTGGCTGTGGGAAGTAAAAATCTAAAAAATGCACAGAGAAGTGAAAAAATACAGAAGATGAGTAAGGTGGAGTCAGCTACAGCCATGAATGTGTTACAAAGATGGCATTATCAACTTTTTTCTAACTTTTTTCTCCTTGTATATAGGTACTTCTCTTACCCTTTAAGAAATGGAATCTATTCCCTGATTTTCCTATATCTAGGTTTGCCTCATGATTTATTTTGATGAATAGAATGAGATAAAGCTTGGAAGATTCTGCTTCTGCTCCTGAAGTGATCTATCGAGTTAGAAGTATGAGCACTCAGAAACTTCAATGATGTAAGAAAGCCCAAGCTACCAAGGTCAAAGAGGCCATGTGGAGAACTGTGATACCAGACACGTGTGTGGGAACTTCTGAGACCTCACAGCCTAGCCAAGTTGAAGGAAGTTAGGGCAACAAGGCAATGCCTTCGAGAGCAAAAGAACCGTGTATCAGAGTCCTGTCAACCCCTAAAATATGAAAAAAATAATAAATGGTTGCTGTTTTGTGTCACTGGATTTTGGAGTTGTTACACAGCAGTAGATAAATATGGGCAATGAATAAGAAGACATGATTAAGCAGAACATATGTATGTCACTTTTACCACATATGGGAGGAGGCTACACAAGGGTGTGGATACCAGGAAGTAGAAATCATTGGGAGTCTTCTTGAAGATTGGCTACAACAAATGTGCATATGGTCTAAGGAAAAAAATAGAGTAATATTTTAACATACCTGCTCTATATAAAAATATTAAGTTGTTTCCAGACTTCATCTTAAAATAATTACTAATTATTGATGTAGATTATGATGCTTCTTCATCCAATTGTGTCTTCTGATTTTTAAGTCTTGGTGAGAACACTGTGATCTCTCATGACCAATAGTAAATGTAGGCACATATGTACTAGAAGTCACATGTTCATCATTAACATTATTGAAAATGGGAATTGAGTACTTAATTTTTCATCAAACACAATTTCATTCTTTTGAGCTCATTACTACTAAAACAGTTATTACAAATCAAAAAATGTATTGCCACACAATACTTACAGTTATGCATTGTATAATTAATGACAAAACCTCTGCAGAAAGATTGCTCAGATTAATCTCCACACATCTCTATAGCAGGATTGCTCAGCTCTACCCTTTTTCTACCACTTTTCATATATACCCAAGTTGTAATTTCTCCTCATTTTCACTGACACCACCTACTGCAGACCTGGTAGCTTTGCACATCTTACAAAATATGACAAGAGCAACCATTGTGAATAAGTCTTCATCTGTGTCTTGAGAGACAAAGGAATTGAATGTGGCCAGCTGCTTCTGCCTAAGATAATATTTTATTTTAATGCATGTCCCTCTCAAGCACTGTTTTTTTCTTCTTTTTTTAATACTCTTTTTAAAATTTTACTTATCCTCTCCCCCCATTGTCCTTGTCAATGGGTACTTCATACATGTTCCTTGACCTCACCCTTCCCCTTCTTTTCCCCATTCACCCCCCTTCCCCTCTGGTCACTGTTCGTTTGTTCTTTATTTCAATGTCTCTGGTTCTATTTTGCTCACTTGTTTGTTTTGTTGATTAGATTCCACTTATAGGTGAGATCATATGGTATTTGTTTTTCTAGTTCTCATACATCCGAAAGTCAGTGGAAAACAAAGATGCATTATTTCTGATAACTTTCAGATTTAACCATGCCTCATATGTGATTATAAGAGACCATGAAAGATGGTTACAGTACAAAGTGGAAATGTAAAAAACCCATCCTGACTTATTTTTACATAATTTTAACACTACTACTTGGTTATCATTCCATTTATGTCTAATTTAAATCAAGAAAAAGCTACTCTATGACGTTAGAGGTCAAAATACTGATTTCCTTGGGCCAAGGAGTCTATAGGCTGCTAGAGACATTTCCTATATCCTAATCTGGTCAGCAGTTACACAGGTATATAGATATACAAAGCATATGAAGCCATCCATTTAAGGCTTTTACATTTTCTTAAATATATCTTAATTTGAAAATATAGTAAAATGAAAAAATAATACTGAGATAAATAGGGAAAGACAATGGAAAAGTGCTGAATCACATGGAACACTGGGACAACAGGCACAGATCAAGACTAAACCAGCATTTATGCTCATCCTTTCTAGAAGCCAAGAGGTCAAAGAACTCTAAAAGTTTGTTTTTGTTTTTTCATAATGATCTCTTTCAATTTTTTGTTTCCACTTCCCATAAAATGTATTGTTGTCACATCACATGCAAAAAAAAAAAGTCATTATAACCAAATACAGAACAATAAAACTTCATGTGTAAAGGTCTGTCTCACATTACACAGACTGGAAATGCCAAAAATTAATAGCTTTACAAAGCAAAAGTGTTGGGGATAATTACATGATTACAGGAATCTATAAACAAGATTCCACAGACTTGATGTTCTAATTCTATAATTTTCAGAAAATAAAAAAGGAGCTTATTGTGCTGTGGTCATCATTGTATTTCCTCCTGAAGGTGTGGTATGGTGCCAGAAGCAGGATAACAAATTATTATTTAGTGTTTTCTTTACTTTTCTGTTTTAAAAGAAAATAATTTATTAGTAAAATATCACTTCATCTGCATTGAAATTTCACTGATAAAATTTTCATACATTGATTTTTGGAATGAGCACTTGAGAATGATGATTACCAATAGAAGGAAATATAATGCCCATGGTCATTAACACAATTTATTACCAAATAATACCTTATACTTATATGGTTCTTTATGCTTTTCGGAATGTCTATATTTTATGCTTTTTCATTGATCCTCAAAATAACTCTGTGAGAGACAGAGTAACCCTCTCATCTCCATATGTTTGAGGAGACTAAGACTCAAAAGTTGAGCCTGGAAGGACCTTAAGGAGGTTCACCTCTGGGAGACTATTACCTTGTCATTCACACCACACTGCTGCCTTCTTTTCTATTTCCTTTATCATGACATAAATAAAAAGAGAATGTCTTAAGTGAAACAAAAATTATTAGATCTGACAGAAGAAACATAAAGAAGCTCTTTTGCTCATTCATATCCCCATGCTTAGCACTCAAGGTTAAGCTGAAAAATCACAAAGTATATTTTGGCTTTAAAAAGAATCTTTTAGCCCTGGCTGGTGTAGCTCAGTAGATTGAGCGCGGACTGGGAACCAAAGGGTCCCGGTTCAATTCCCAGTCAGGGCACATGCCTGGGTTGCAGGCCAGGTCCCCAGTGAGGGCCATGTGAGGAGCAACCATACATTGCTGTTTCTCTCCCTTTCTGTCTCCCTCCCTTCCCCTCTCTCTAAAAATAAAAATAAATAAAATATTTAAAAAAAGAATCTTTTATATTCTCTAGTGACTAGAAGGTCACTAGTGTCATCATGGTGCCAGTCTTATCGGCACTGTTTAATCTCATTTCTGGTTCATTCTTTCACTGGCCTACTGTCAACTTGAAAATTTACCCTCACTGCTCATAGTCTACCAACTAACTGCCCAAACCTCATAAAGGGAAAATTCTGAATCTTACTGGATGTCCTTTGAAATCCATGGAAATCAAATCTGCTGTATTGCCCCCAAAACTATCACAGACCAGGAAACAAGAAGTAGGGTGTAGAACTAATGGCTCTGGAAACATATGTCCAATTAGTGGTGCAACTGAGTTGAAAGAGAGAGGTTCAAGAGGGAGGCTAGAATCTGGAGCCGAAAGATTAAGTTTTAAATTCTTAAATAGATGAAATAGATGAAATAGATGTTTATTTCAGCTGAAAACAGATTTTTCTATACACAGGGAACAAAAGTAAAGCATTGAATATTATGGAGATCTTTAAAATGACCATACTGAAGCTAAAAGGAGAGAGAAACAACAAAATACTAGGACTGCTCATTTGGGCTCAGCTCTATTTAATATACAAATGGTTTTCACATTGAATCTTTTTTACATCTCATTTGACTCCGGTTTAGGAGATTGTGCCTACACACATGACTTTGGTAATGTTGAAATCTAGAAGATAGTGAGGTATTTCCTCTCTCAGATTTCTAACTAAATTTTTATTTTGTTTGTCTTAGGGAAGGAAGTGGCCTTGCCCAGCTCTGTTCAGCTCTCTTCAGCTCTTTAACTTTTGCCTAAGAGTCATTAGTAACTCAAAGTGTTCCCAGAGTTTTCCTTTTTTCTGGTGTCCTCAGTCTTTTTCTTAGAGCACTTACTTCCAGTTTATTTATAACAATAAAGAGCAGTTTCTTCCTCTGCTTACTGTCTTAGTATATGATTTGTTGTTAACATTTTTCCTCTTAAGAGAGCATCAGGTCAAGATATCCTTGTCAGGGTACTCTTTTCAGTATACCCTTGGTTTTCCTTTGATGCTGAGTCAGGTTCACCTCATGGTAGTGACACCTCAGTTTGCTGGGATCAACACCTCTTCTATATGACCTGGTCTGGCATTCTTTACCTTGATCATGCTGAACCCCACTTCCATCTTGGGAGAGCATCTGTTGTGTTTGTCTTAGATTTCTGAGGTGGGGCTGATTTTTAAAAATAATTCACAGTCCATAGTCATAACATTAATGAAAATTAAAGTGGAAAATGAACTTAAAGATAATTTATCCCTAGCTCCTTTATCATGGATGGAGAACTGAGGCCAAATTATGTTAAGGGATGTGTCTAAGATGATAGACAGAAAAAAAAAAGACACTTCAGAATAAGAACCTAAAAATTCTGTATTTGAGTGGACTGAGGTGAAGGAGCTGGGTTTGGAAGGACTGCTACCAGAGTAGGTATTGAGGAGCATGGTGAGGCATGCAGTGGAGCCAGCTGCACCAGAAACCATAATTCAAGGTCGCTGAGGGCAAAGATTGATGGAGGAGCACCCAATGTCACATCAGAGTAGAGAGGCAGGGAGTGGCTGTGGGAAAGGGGCAATATCTGGAGCTCAGCTGAAAGGCCGAAAGAGCAGAAGAACTGTATCTATCTTTCCCTCATGTATATTTATAATAGCTACCACTTATAGAGAAGTTAATGAAACATTGTTTTAAGCCTGTGATTTGTGTAAACTTATTTATCCTTACAACAACCCTGTGGGCAAATATCCTTCTGGTCATCATTTTACAGGTGAGGAACCTGAGGTACAGAGCAGGAGGTGATTGCCCAACCTCACAATCTGTCAACAGGCAAGACAGAACTCATCACCAGGCAAACTGGCTCAAGGGTCCCAGCTCTTAACTCAAATGTGCAGCCTCTCTCTATCCTATTGCCAGAATGATGTCTGGCACTTAATTAGTGTTTTCTTACTCAGTTGTATCTGACATAAGAGTGAGTCCGCATTCAGTTCATATGAAGCTGGAGATTTTACTAACTACTCAAGACCCATCAAATCCCTCTCCACACTTTCCTCTTTCCCACAACTCCTTGTGATGCAAATCTGCAAAGGTAGAACTAAATCTTTAAGGAGTTAAAGGTGTTATTACAGCATTCTGAGGGAGAAGCAAAGAAGTATGGTAGACTACTGCAGTGTGCTGAGGTGTTTCATGCTTATGTTGTTAGTAACGTGGGAGAATATGTGGGAGAATATGTATACGAATACATACATATATGTATGTATGAATATATGTATGTTAGAATATGTGGGAGAATATGTGGGAGAATATGTGGGAGAATATGTATACGAATATGTGGGAGAGAGTGTTTGGGGAATAGACAGCAATAATCCTGAAGACTGTTGCAATGTTACTAGCTTAAAGTGCTCATTGGAGGAGCAACAGAGGATAATGCAGAAAGAGGGACAATGAGGGAGCTGAGACAGGTTAGTCTCCTGTGCTTGGGAAAAAAGACAAAGATTCAGTTATTAGATTAGTATGAATCAAGCCCTTTCGCAGGTTGCATTCTCTTGGAGCAGATGAGGGGTCAGAATTTGGCAGGCAGGGTATGATTTAGGCATCAATATTAGTGGAAGAAAGGGTGAGGATATAAGATTGGGTAGGTGGAGAAGCTAAAAGGACATCAAAGCTCTACTGCTTTGGTTTGAAATTGACTAACCATCTGTCACTAGATGTGGATTGGCATGGAACAGATATGTCCTTGGACAAGGCAGCCACCAAAGGGGCTGGGAGCTGCCTGCTTACCACAAGGCCCTCCTTGAAGGACATACATGCTGCACAGTTCTTTGTCTACCCAAAACACCCGGAATTGGGAACGTCAAGGTTTCTTATTTATTTTTCACAAGTCCATGAAGTTTTACAGATTAAAGCTGTGCAAAGATTCAGAGAATCCGTTGCTTGTGGTCACACAGTCAGTGCTCCTGATGATAGTATCCCCCATTTCACCACCCATCCCATTGCTTCCTGCATTGGACAACTTGAAAAGTGCCGGAGACCTGCAAAGCTTTACTGAAAATCAAGATCTAGTTTGGAAGAAAATATTTATTTATTTTTCTTTTTTTTTTAATAATTACTTTATTGTTGTTCAATTACAGTTATTTGCATCCTCTCCCTTCCTCTCCTCCCTCCCCCTCCAACCCCACCCTCCTCCCCAGCCTCCGTCCTCCCCCTTGGTTCTGTCCACTTGCCCTCCATAGTGATTCCTGAAAACCCTTCTCCGCTTTGTCCCCTCCCCCCGCCATGGCTATTGTTAGACTGTTCTTAATTTCAATGTCTCTGGTTATGTTCTGCTTGCTTTCTGCTTTTGTTGATTATGATCCAGTCAAAGGTGAGATCATATGGTATCTGTCCCTCACTGCCTGGCTTATGGAAGAAAATATTTAAAAATAGAATACAATGCAAAAGAATCTTTAGTCTTGACAT